>JAPYYW010000538.1:0-49502 GCA_030522545.1 Cremastinae sp. A BG-2022a | reverse complement strand
AAAATTAAATAGCGACTGACGGACGCGAAAATTGGCTAAAACGCTTAAAAAAAATAGAGCGGCCAAATCGCGCGTTCTCGCCAGATCGTGTACGTCGCAGTAAATTATTTTTTGTTTTTCTCTCTCTGAATGCAGAGATTTACCCTAATGTAGGGTAATTTTTACTATCTAGACTTGTTCTTTAAAAAAAAAATTTTGTACACTAATTTTTTTCATAATAGATGTAATGTTTCAAAAATGTTTATATTTAACGATCAGTTCCTTGAAATAATTATCGAGGACGGATTTCCTTAATGATATTCGGATTATAGGTCATTAAATCATGTTTTGGTATGCCAAATTTCAACTCAGGTACACACCTGATACTAAATTTTTCGCGTTCATTCTCGTCCGTTTATTGTGCCACTTAATAGAGTGTGGACTGCCAGAAACGTAAACAAAGTTTTATTGCTAAACAGGTATGGGCGAAGCTCGATACTTTTCATAGGAATAAAAAATTTTCAATAGGTGATACTTATTTCGTTGATGGTGCAATAAACAGCATCCATTTGAAGAAAGTATCGAGCTCTGCCTATCCCTGTTGCTGAAAACATCGATTTTTAACCTCTTGAAATCAGTAACACTGCTTTCCATCTTTTAACAAACACACCAGTGCTATTATTTAACACCATTTCCTTTTACCACTCACAAAATTTCGTTAACACCGTGAAATTTTTCACAGTGTATTGAATTAAAATAAAATAAATAAATGTGTACAAATTAAAAATCTCTTGCCAAAAGAGTATCGATGAGAATTTTTGACTTTTATCGGATTATGCATAGACGATTGATATACAAAAAGGAAAGGAAAAAAACCTCCCTGATGATTATCGATTCCTGCGTGAAAGCCGAGTGTGCGAAACGCTTGACGCGCTATCGTGAAAGTGAGCGAGAGAGAAAAAAAGGAAAAGGTGAAGAAGCGACGAGAAAGATGTGTGAGCGACAAGAAGACAAGAAAATTGCACGTTGCGAAGCGGCTCAGAATCCCTCTCTCCCTTCTCGCGCAAGTAACTCAATTCTTATGGGTGTTAATTACTGTGAAATCACAGTAAGATAATAATAATAGTGACTCTAGAGTTCTCCCTTTTTCATACCGTCATTTCGCATCACTTTGAAACACACCTGAAATAAAGACGGTGAAAAAAGGGGAGAGATTTTTTTAACGCACCTGATAAAAAATTCCGATTCGCGTATATATTTCCAAGCATTAAATTGGACCAATTAGAAAGGAATTCGTCTGCGACAGAGCCGATCTCGGGCCTTGATTTTGCAAAAAAAAAAAGAGATTTCGTATACAATCTCGATGAAACTTCAGAATAGAGATATACAAAAAAACAGCGAAAAAATAATAATAAAAATGCGTTGACAACGTTTTTTTTTTCTACTTTTGTAGTTTATTTTTGTAGGTTACGAAAATTCTGGCAAAAGGATGAGAATATGCCTGCGCGGATGTTCGTGCGTCCGTCGAAGATCGTGGCGTGGAGATTGGCGCGAGAGCAGGTGAAACGCGCGACGTCGCTCGGCACCTTCTCGCCCGCAATCCTCGCACCTTATCCGAAATATTTATCTCTACCACGTGTACCAATATATATAAATTTACGTGTGAAATGTCACTCTGGGTGTTCGTGTGCGTGTCGCGCTATCTTTCGTACCCGGGGATTCTGCCGTCAACTTCTCTCTTATCGATATAATATCGCATATTGCTTTTCGTTCCTCATCTCTCTCTCTCTCTGTATCCCTGATATATACACGAGAGACCCTCTGTCGCAAGATAAGAATTTTCCTCGTTTATATACAATACTATACCGACCTTTTTTCCCTCCTTCATTAATAATGCCTCCATTTATATTTAACAAATTTTTCTAAAATAATTTCAAATAAATCCCATTTCCTTCATTTATTTTTAACAATAATAAGTTTAGTCTTTTTCATTACTTTTTCATCAGTTCCAACATCATTACTCATCGCTAAGGACGCAGATACGTTTTTTCTTATTTCTCTCATTCCGCAAAGAGCGCGTTGAGAAATTTATCGTTATCGAATCGCCCGTAGTAAATTTCTGCAGTATCTCCTTTGATTTTCCTGGCCGAGCGATAAATCAACTCGCACGGGTCACAAGAAGCGAGAGGATCGGAATTTTCAACTAACCCGACCGTGTGACCCGGCAAAAATCGTGTAGTCGAGCGTAAGCCGAAGATAAGATTTCGTCGAGGAGCCCAAGAAGGATTCGCGGTGACCGAAATTATTCTCAACCTTTTTTGCGATTAAATCCACATACTTTGTTGAAAAAAAAAATTCTCG
Source organism: Cremastinae sp. A BG-2022a (assembly GCA_030522545.1). Taxonomy (NCBI): domain Eukaryota; kingdom Metazoa; phylum Arthropoda; class Insecta; order Hymenoptera; family Ichneumonidae; species Cremastinae sp. A BG-2022a. Next base: position 47,162 of record JAPYYW010000538.1, on the reverse strand, counting down.
AGAACGATAAGTGAGAAAAAAAATTGCAGCTAACGAAAAGTTGCATGTGTACAAATATTTTTCACGCTCATATAATATTTGAACATATAAAAAAAAAAGAAGAATATCGAGAATGGAAAAATTGAAGTATAAAAATAAATAATTCACTAAAGACACGTGTCAGCGAATAAATGCAAAAAAGAAACGAATTTCAGTGGGGAGAGAACTGCGATATAAAGAGAGAAAAAAAAACGAAAGACGTATTGAAGCTTTTTGAGGTCGAGACACTTTCGTAACCGTTCTGGTTTTCTTTCTTCTTTCGCTAGGGCACCCTTCCAGTCTATTATTCATAAATTTTCGAATCTCCCTTCTTCGCTTTTTCTCCCGCGGTTAAAACCATCCCCCAGTTTTGTCAAGCCGCAGCATTTTATGCTTTTTATGTGCTCGATTATTCTCACTCGAATTCTCTTTTCGCCCTTCCCCACGATCTCGAAATGTTCGCGAGGGTCCTTTATTACTTTCGACGAATATCTGCAAGATTTCATCGAATTCGTAAGAAAACAAAGAATGAGATTATTCTCTCTCACTCTCATATTTTTCTCGCTTCGTTTACTGTTTATTTTTTTTTCTTTTTTTTTACTTTTCTCATCGTTTTCTTTTTCATTCTCTCCCTGCTTCCTTTTGACCACACTTATCGCGAAACTCATTATTCTACTTTCCAAAATTTATTCGTTCTCCCGAATCGAAGCGTTTATCAGTTTCGCTTCGGGAAAAGGGAGATAAAAACGCGAAAAAGAGAGAGAGAGTATTCTGAACGGGGGAAGCTCGCGCGTTCGACTTCCTCGGGCTCGCCTCTCCGGAGCCTCTCGCGAGGACTAATTGATAAAACCTCAACGATTAGTCCATGTACTCGCGGCCACCAATTCCACTCGCGAGAGATGCAAAGATTGCGAAAACCCGCTCCCACCCTCCCTGCTCTGCCGAGCGAGCAAAGAAAATTGCTGCCTTCGTTCTTCCACCTCCTTCATTCTCTGCCAGTTGCAAAAATTTATTGACCCGGGACACGAAACCGGAACGATTTAAGGTTTTTCTTAAAGTCCATTGAAAAATAAGTAAAACGTGTAGACAATAATACCAAAAAACTGATTTTTTGATCAGCTTTTTGAAGTTGTCAATACAAATTTTTATATTACGCCTCGAATAAAAGTAGCATTTTCGTCATCTACGGAAACTTTCCGATCGAATATAGGCTCTCTTAAAAACTTGAAAACTTAAAAACGCCATAACTTTTAAAAAAATTGATGTATTGACCTAATTCCTGCGCCAAGCATTTTATTTTGCAAAAATTATTTTGCTAAAGATATTGCAAATTTAATTTTTCATGGGTCTACGAGACCCAGTGTGAGCAAAAAGGGTCTGATCGTATAAGATTTTAATATCGAAAAAAAAAGTTTAAAAAAATTTTTTAAGTGTTTTTCTATTATTGTCAACTATATAAAAGATAATGAAAAAAATGCATATACGCACTAAAAAATGAATTATATTTAAAAATTGGTCGAGTACTCGAATGAGGCGAATTTCATATATTCTTGTAGCATGAATCATAAAAACAAAAATGTGTGAGGGATAAAATGTTACGAGAGTATAATACGAATCTATCACGATTCAACGCACGTTTCATGCAGTTTCTGTGGCTTGTTGGGATCTCGAAGGGAAGTTTCTTACGGTCGATCGCTCCGTTCTTCCGTTCTCCATTCCTCGTCACTATCTCTTTGAAACTTGCAGAATTGCCGGAAGGCTTCGCGAGCTCTTTCCCTCTCTCTCTCTTTTCTTCTGAGCCGCAAACTCCGAGTTGTACTAACTCCGGAGTTAACGCGGTGCGATTCACACCGAGCGATCCCGAGCTTGTCGGCCAAATTCGGGGGATTCTCGCCCCCTCCCGAAGAATATTTCCCATCGCCAGACTTTCCGTGGCGCGCGATCCCACAAGCTTTCCCCGGAATATCTGCCAGAGAGACGCGAGTGAATCGTACAGGGGACAATATTGCCGCTAAGTGGGACGCGCTTCAGGAAAATATGCGGTGGTTCGAACTTATTGCTCGAATTTTGACCTACATATATATTTCATACGAAAATTCTACAAACGAAAAAAGAAAAAAAATGTCCCCAATAATAGCAAACTTTCTCGTAAATTAAAATATAAAATGTTGTATTAAATTATATTTTGTATAACCGTAAGCTCATTATTCGTAATACATTCAATCTAAAAATCCGAGAGAATAATTAAGGTTGCAACGATAATTAAGAATAAAAAGGTCGGGGCGATTAAGGGAGCGGATGTCGTCTCTCTGCCGAGAGGTTTGCGTGTCAACAAGGAAGGTGAGAGAGTTTTAAAAACAAAAGGAAATCAGCGAAGCTTGGTACAAGAGGGTAAAAAGGCTGGCGAGATAGGGAGAAAAGGGACAAATGGAAGAAAATAAAGAAAACGTCTTCTCCGGTCCGGTTCTCCTTGACGTGCATGGCTCCGCGCTTGGGGAGACGCAGGAAAAATAAGTGGGAGGCTCTGGACGAGAGGAAAAGCGAGGGAGTGTTTGGTGTCGCTACGACTGAGACTATTTCCACCATACCGGAGAGAAAAGACGTATCCTGAGAGCGAATCTATGTATATGCAAAAGAAGAAAATGAAAAGAGTAAGGGTAAGAAGGGCGAACGGAGGAAGGAAAAGGGAGAAAAATGGTCGACAAGGAGATTTGCTGCCCGAGTGGAAAAACAAAGAGCAATCGTAACGACGGTATAATCTCTGCAGTTGACATATTCGCACCGCAGACACAAGCGAGAGAACATTACGCCCGGCGTGTTCTCTCCAAAAGGGACGAGTGAAAAGAGCTCGTGAGCCTCAGACAGAAAAATAACCAATTTCTAAAGTGTTTATCGTCGTGCGCCGCGTTTAGACGCCGCTTTAGCACTTTTGTCTCTGATCCCATCCTCTCTCGCCCCCCCCCTCCCCCTGCAAGCACCGTCGTGTGTTCTCCAAACGCTCTCGATCAAACAATTGTTCCAAAAGGTGCAAATTAATAAACTCCAAACCGTTTTTATTAAATGTATACCTTTTGTTTTTTAAAATGATGAATTTTTATCCGGTAGCTCGGACAAGATCGAAAATTAGTCGGCTGTCCGAGTCGGGACCGCACTATCCGAAGATCTGTATCCGATCGAACGACCGACCGACCTACCCCGACGCATAACTCTGCGGCGTTCTCTGCGGGTCGCCGCGAAGATTGCCAGCGTCGCGATTGAATTACGATCGATTCCGCGCCAAACTCCGCCCCTTTTCCTCTCACCCCCTCCGCGCGGCGATTCCTTCGAGTTCCTTACCATTTATCGAAGAACCATTTTTATTGCCAGGAGCGTTTCGATGATCTCTCGCGAACACCGCATATATGCACAAATATGTTTCATAATTTCATTTCATCGATACCGTCGTGGGGTCTCAGCGACAGAGGGAAACACCGAAACGCTTTTCGATTACAAAACCGCAAGCCGCAAAATGTACGACTCAAAAGAAAACCCTGCTCTCGCAGCTGTAAATATACAAATATAAAACTCGACAAGTACAATAACTAACACTATCCCAAATGAAATTCGAGCTTGAATACAAAATATATTTCAAGCTCCAATAATTCTAGAGAAAATAAATGAAGGTATATGAATTATTTCTTAATTATATTATTGCTCTTCGGATGAGTGGCGGAGAGTCTGGAGATGGGAAAAGTTCTGGAACAGCGATACGTCAACCGAGCAATTTATTACGATGAGGATCGCCTCGTCGGTTAGATAAAAAAAACATAGTTGAGTCATGGCTCTCGTGGTATGCCGCGTTCATGAGAGGCGAGTAGCTCCCGTACGGTGTCACACGAGTACATGAATAAACTGACTGGCAAGAGAGAGAGAGAGAGAGAGAGAGAAAGGGTCACGATAATGGAGCGATCGATGAAATGAATCTTTCTTTATCGTCCTCAAACTCCTGAAAGCTATTCCTCTCGAAGAAGCTATAAATACACACATAATGCGCTCGGGGGGAGCTTCTTGAATTTCTTCGATGACAACACGGGGCGCGGAGCTTTTGTGCTTTTCGCCACAGCGTCGCGTACGTGCTCGCGAGTCCTCAATTTCCCGTAGCACCGACTCTGCCATCCGCCGTGACGCGCCACTTGCATTATCGGAGTCTCCCTCTCGGTGTACTATGAAGATACATACGTAATATTATCCATACACGCCGTGACAGCTCTCCCTTCTCAGCGTAAACCGTGTGTTTACGCCAAGCTTCCTTCTCCCCGCTACCTTCTATATATTTTATGCATAGGACGAGTTTCCCCGATACACGCGTTCGCCACCTGATTCCACTCCTCCCCCCCTCTGTCTCCCTTTTCCCGACTTTTTATTTATAAATAAATGAAAATTCAAGCGCCACCCAGAATGCTTTTGACCCCGTGCAATTTACGACAATACTGCAGCAAAATTATGAGTGAAGTGCTTCATCGTGTACGACTGCCTCGAAAGTATAGTGTGCTGCTTCGACGTTTTTTATTGCACGGCACCGTGAAATTTCTTCTTCAGCAGGAATAAGAGAATTCGAAATAATCATATTGAAATATTGAGATAATAAAATGGACACTTTTTTCACAGTTTCTTTCATTTTTTGTCGGAGGTGAGGGGGGGGAAGGTTTCGAGCGGGGAAATAAAATGAGAGTCGTTTGTAAGAAGTATACGCGGTCGGGTTCTACGAGGGAGAGAGGCGGGAGGGATGAAGAGAGAAAAGAGTGTTATCGAATGGGAGTGAGTTTCCTGCGAGCCGGTTGCCACTGCTATTAATTTGGCAGCCATCGTTCAATCGCTTTCCCTCTTGTACTCTCGAGCGCACTGAAATTCGCTCCTTTTTTCTTCGAGCTACGTTTCCCTTTGTCTTTGTCGCAGTTGCCTGCAGAGAATGTCCTCCGGTGCTCGAACAGCGGGAAAGCAACCTTTACGGTTGACCCGTACAAAGTTTCGCAACTGTGCTGCGACCGAATTGGTCGGAGCTCTTGTTCTTCCTCTCCCCGAGTGCTTTCACCTTTCCAATATATAAGTTCCCAGCTCTCTCTCTCTCTCTCTCTCTCTCTCTTTAGCACGTGTTTTTCCCCCTTACGTTTTCTATCCGCTCCAGCCACTCTCCCGCTATTTTCCTGACAAGCGCCACTTCCTACCGAACGCCTGTACACACTGCAATTTTTTTCCAAACCCTCTCTCGTTTCTTGTACCTCATCGTCTCTCCCAAAGCACTCCCTTTTCCCCCCTAAAACTCGGTTTTCAGCTTTTCTTTCACGTCCCTCTCTGCAAATCTTTTATTGCTTCTATTGATGTGCAACAGCGTTTTGATTCATAGGTCTGTACAATTCCCACTTTTTTCAATTCAAAGACGAGACAAACCAAGACTTGTGAGAAATGTTTGCTATTGTGAAAATGATAAAAACCAATAATAATAAAAGTAACACATATCGTACTAGGAATCGTCTTCGGAACTTCGTATCATATTTTTTTTTTAAATATCTACAATAACACATATAAATTATCAAACATTTATCGTTTCGTGCTAAATATGAAAAAATTTTCATTTCAAGTATCTTTTGAATTATTCAGAATATTAATGCCGATGTTTAAGTATGACATTTTTGTGTATTTCTTAAGATAGTACAACCGAGACAGTCTATTCAAAAGTTTGTCCTCATGTGTAAACTTGATGTAAAATCATCACTTGAAATTTCTTGAGACAGAATTTATTCAAAAATTGCACAGATCTCCGTTAGCATTGTGTTAAAGTGTTTGCAAAATTAAAAAAGGCTTTACCATTTGACACATGTTTCCATATGACATTAAAGAAGACCTGTGCAAATTTTTAAGAAAATCTGTCTCAACGCGGCTTTGCGCGGTTGTACTACCTTAAAAGAAATTTTTTAAAGAAATATCTTTTAAGAAATGCATGATGAACAAAACTAAATATACATAGGAACTTTAAAAATGCATTTAACCATGATACACATGATACTTTTTGCATGCTAAAGCTCGAGACTTGGCAGTATAGGCACGACGGTGAATATTTGAACTAGATTTGAATGAAATCTGTACGAGGGTAAATATGTAGGAGGATGAGCTGTTAAGCGCACGACCGCGAGTTTGACGCGCGCAGCAAACGATGCGCGGACCAACACGCCGATATTGAGAGTGCGCGCGCGGGACGGGAGTACGTGCACAATGCGTACAGAGGATATACAATACGACGAGATTAGTATACGAGGATGGCAACGTCGTCGCTCATTCATCTGTATGCATGAACCCTCATGCCGAATGCGCATATGATATCTGTGCACGGGACGCGCCGCGATATAACTGCCTGTAACACGAAACAGAGTCGGCACGCGAATCCACCGAACTCTCCTATATACATACACTATGACTCCAAATACACAGTGTACGTGTATAATCGAGAGAGAAATAGAGTTATGGATAAAAATTCAGGGAACAATGACAAATGAAAGTTTATTGGAATGAAAAAAAAGAAAAAAAAATTGCATGAAAAACTTTATTTCCGGCTGAACGAAGTGAACCGAAAGCGAATGAAAGATCGACTTGTATGAAAAAAAAAAAAATCGTCATTCCGAAAAGTTCATTATCGAGTCTCTCAAAGCACATATCGGAACAAAGAACCAAAGTGTGTTATTCCCGTTCTCTTTAATTTTCTCTTCCTTTCGATTTATCCCATTAATCGCAGCAATTTCGGAGTTCGTCGCGCTACCGCGTTGCCGTGTGCCATAAAATAAATGAAATTCACGGGGAGCTTTATACAATACTCGAACGCTCGATCGATTTGATCAAACGAGGGTAGACGCCTCGTTTCGCGGAGGCTCCTCGCGAATTGCAATTTCGCATTGTGCATGCAGTTGTGCGAGAGAACGCTCGTAGAGCGGATTGCGATTCGGAATCTGGCGCATTAACCAGCCACAGAGTTCACATAAACTCAAACGCAAGGTACGAAAGGAGAAAGAGGAAAGAGCCCGTAAATGTGCTGTGCACGTGAGCGCGCGAAAATCGCGACGCCTCTCCCCCGACGATATATCCGCAATTCTCTCTAAACTATATCGAGCCCCAAATGACACACTATTTCGCACCAGAAGCCAGAAATACGCCAGTCGCAGTCCAGCCTATATAAGTCGCGATGATGACCAACTCGGAATAATAATAAACGAAATTTATTGTTCCAAATTCAACATATGTTTTCCGATTTCAAATTTAGCCGATAAGTTATTTGGCGATAAGTTGCAAGTGCGCGAGAGGAAAATCGGGACGAATTGGAAAGCCGGATAAACACCTCTAGTCCGCTACCGGTTTGATTATGACTGCGACATCACGTATCAAGATCATAAACAATTCCGGGACTGTGTGGAGGCAACTCGGCGGAGATGCAAACACGAGATGAGACAGGAACAACATCGTTGTATACTATAGGGAAGAACAACAGCAGCAGCAGCAACAGCACAAGCAGAGCTAGAGGCAATAAAATGGTGTACGCAGACGTTTCCACGAGCGCACACGACGTCGAGGTAGGAATACTCGCGTCGGAGTTTCGCAATGCGAGAGCGTATAACAGCCGCTATCAGCGCTTGGAAGGATTCTCGGTGCTTCGTCCACGAGCCAACAGCAGCAACCTTTCCTCGTAATATCCTATGCATAGCCCAGCGCACTCCCTCTCGTCCACGAATTCACGCGGCGAGATTTTCAACTTGCATGTGAACGCGTGTCCTCCCTCTCTATCTCTCTCTCTCTCTCTCTCTCTTTCGCTCCACGTGTGTGCTTTGCATCTCTCGACGTTAAATCATGACACAAAGTTTCGATTAAGGACGCCCAGCTTCGCACAAACTACGTCGTCATCCTGCGCGGCACGAACCAACATTTAAGATTGACGAAACAATTTATTTATATTTTCATCTTCTGCCAAATTTCATTTTCGGCTTCTTATATGGGTATTAAGAAATATTTGATACTATATTATATGTTGTCGAGCATTTTTTTAAATCATTTTTTTTCATTCAAATGAACCTTCCCTGATATTTTTTACCAAAATGTCAAAATTTGGCAGTACGTTAACTTCACTTCTCTACTCTTGACATTATTTTTTCGTATTTCATCTTGAATGTGGCTGCTATAAAAACAAATTGACTATTTTGGAATAAATTTACTCAAAAAAAAACTCTTCTGCAGTTTTAAAACGCCAAATTCAACTTAAAATATGGTCTTGAGTACAAAAGTGAAGTTAACGTACTGCCCAAAATTCATGAAAACTTTGTCAAGTACAAATCGAGATATGAGACATTAAAAATTCTATGTTTAATAACTCAAATCTCAATTTCTGCATGACTAGTCTTCTAAATTTTTGATATACTATTAAAAAATTTATTAAAAAGGTTTAGCTAATTTAAACCAGGATTAACTTATATACAAACACGAAAAATATACCTTCAAAACTACGATATTAAAAAAAATGCGTTTAATGCATGTAAAACTCAATTGCAATGCCGTTTAATATACGAATTAGAGAAAATTTCGAATTAATCGCTTTATATTTCGTACTTAAAAAATACTATTTTCTCCGTAATTATTCGCACTATTCTTTGCTCGTCCCTTCGTTGTTTTTTTTTATTAACCACTAAGAAAATGAACGACGGAATGGGAGACTAAGGAGGTTGGCATGGTTTTCATGAGTACATACGTCACACTCCAGGGGGACGATTTTGCCGCAATTACGTCGTGATTTATAATGACGGGGCTTCCGTCTGGAGTGAAACGCTTCATTCGACTAAATGAAACGCTCGAATATTCTCGCCATATCGTAATTTTCCGTGCCCAAGAATTTACCCCTTCACACCGGTGTTCACGAGCTCGCACGTATGGTCGAGAGAATTGAGAGCTCGAAAATCTCCTATAACGAATTCTCCTCGGATTTCTTATTAATTTTCGAGTGTGGATTTTTTCTCGTCTGTTTACTTTTTTTTCTCTCCTTGTCTTTTTTTAGTTTTTGAGAGAACGATCGCAGAGATTTTTCATACTCGGCCATGTGTGGCTTAATAGGGATATTTCACTACCGGGCAAGGCGCGATAACGCCGAGGAAAAAAGACTGAGGCCCGAAACAAAACGAGAGCGAAAAAAATGTTTTTTTTTTTTTCAAAAAAGGATGGAAACGAGGAAAAATTAAATTCCTCCGGATGTACTTGATTGTTCCGGTCCCGGTATGAAATTCTCTCTCCCCCATTCTCCCTCTCTCGCTCTCCCTCTTTTGTCTACCTCCGCAGGGGTGTCGCGGATCTGCTGCCACGTGCAAGCGAGATATTTTTTAATTGAATAAAACAACGCGCTATGTCAATGTACACTCGCGGATAGCGTGTACAATGGCTGTGTCACAAAGCGCGTTCGCGGGGTGGAAAAGGGAAGACGCAAAAAATTCTTCTATGAAGTAATGTACCCGAGCAGTATGCAACGTTTCAATAATCGTAAAAAGGTGAAAAGAATTTTTAGCAAACAAAAAAATTACCGGAACAACGAACGAGAAAATTTTTTGGATGTTTGTTGAGAAGCCCGAGAGAGCCAGAATTTCTCGGTCTCTGTTTCTCGTTTCACATAGAAAAAAAAATAATAAAACTTTTCTTCGCTCGTTCGTATATTTTTTGGAAAAAATCATTCTGAAGATTGGGCAATTTTTTTTCTTGCGTAAGAGATCGTAAAAAATAATTTTGCTGAAGAAACAGTGGGGCGGCGTGGGAGGGAAAAAATGAGAAATGGTGTCTGCCTGCATGGTCGAACGAGCTTCCACATAACTCTAACTTTTCTAAGGGGTAAGGATCGTAAGGATGAAAATGAGAAACAGTCGAAGAGGTCGACGGAGGAGGAGGAGGAGGAGGGGGAAAAAACTGATATGGAAGTAAAGCGAGGAGAAGATCGTCGGACACATTGTACGGGGGCGCAAAGCGGGGGAGGTTCGCCGGGAACAAGAGAGAGACATAAAGGAACGATTCGGAAGCAATTCTGTAAGTACCGGCTCGATTTATATCCCAGAATCGACTGGAGATATCCTTCGGCGACTCCAGAACGATAGGAAAACTGTAGAACTGGAAATCTCTAAGAAAAAAGTCGCGAGATAGTCGAATTCTCTCATTTTCTCCGTTTCCCCTTAACTCTCTCTCTCTGTAAAACTACATTTTTCTCTCCGCGAGCGTTATTTTTTCGAGCCCGAGCCAAAGTTTTCCACTCGACGCTTTTTCACCCGATTAATATTTTTTTTTCGACGATAATCGAGTCCTCGATTGCAAACGAAATTCACGGGAGAAAAAAAAGGGAGGGAAGGGGGGGAAGGAGGATGGAAATCACGTTGATTTTCTCGAGCCACGAAACCACTATCAAACTCCGGTATTAAATTAAGCAGCGCAAGAGAGTAGGAGAGAGAGAGAGAGAGAGAGTATTTAATTGTCGCGATAGGGAGAATCAAATTATCCACTCTTCGAACTCGATTTAGAGATCCGCCGGCATCGCGCGTCCTCGTTTCTCTCGGCGTGTATTAATGCGGGAGGCATGCACAGATTTTCGCATTTAACGACAAAGTCATCGAGACGCGATGGTAGAAGCGCCGGGCGATGTTTCATAGTTAACGTTGCGTCCTTCTGATAATCAGTAATCAATATTATCGCCGCGCGGAGCCGCGCGCTCCGGTGCATCAATTTCGAAGGACGCCGGCGCCCGTCTCTTTTTCTCTCTCGCGTGTATCGATGGCTGACTGGTTAGACTCGTGGGATACGCGCCGAGTTAAAGCGCCACTGTGGAACCGAATCGTACACTTCGGACCCTTCCTTCCTTCCTACCTACCCCTTCGCATCAGGCTATCCCTCATTTGGCTTATCTCTGATTCTGACTAAGACTAATGCGACCGATTCCCCCAATCGTTTGTAACCCCTTCGCCATTCCTTTTTCTCCACTCTTCCTCTTTTTTTTTCCTGACCACCGATCGATTTTCGTAAAAAATTAAACGACCGCGATAAAAGCAGAGTTCGTATTTTCTCTCCGCAGAGGCAAAAGGCGATTGTACATATATATCTAATAAAATGTAATTGAATGATCGGTAACAAAGAGAAACAATATACCGGAGAGCTTTTAATTCGTTTAATAATAAGAAAATTTCTTCTCTCGCCAATATCTTTGTTGTTATTTAACCCATCCCTTCGTTCGAGCGTGAACTTTCATTCAGCCTGGCAGAACCGACGAGTCGCTACAAAAAGTGTGCTATTGAAATAATTAAAAGTAATCCATATTGTCCGCTGTCCCGATGCGCTGACTCGCTCCAGGGTTGCGATAGCTTCTTCTTCTTCTTATTATCGTTCACTTACTGCATTTTTCTTCGCTACGCGAAACCAATGGAGCGAGATAATGCTGCGCAAGGTACCGCTTAAAAAAGAGGTAAATAAAAATGAGGAGAAGAAAAAAGTTCTTTCGCGCGAAACTCTTTTGCTGCATTTTTCATCAGAATCCCACCTTATTCCTTGGCGCAAATAATAATTGGAACGTGAACGCCGGACCTCCCGGCGACGTTCACAACGCTTAGTGCACTATTTCATTTCAACCGTTCGCATCCTCTCTTCTGTCGATTCAATTTCATTCCGCGCTCAGTCACGCCCGAACGAATATTCACTCGATCAAGAGTATTTCTGACGCGAGCATTCAACAAAATTTTCTAGTATTTCGTGATATTTTATCAATAAATTGTTTTAGATGACGAAAGAGAGAGAGAGAGAGAGAGATTTTTTCTTTAATTTCTCAAAGACGTGCACAATAAGGTACGAAGGAGAGGCCCGCGGTCAATTAATTACTCTCCCGTGTACTAAAGTCCCTGGGGATTGGCCCGTCGCTCCCTCCTGATTCGCGTTAACGTTCGCCGGAGCTCGTTTCAGAGGATTATTATACGACGTCGTCTCTTCTCCGGCGCCTCGTCTGCGTCGCCTTCTCGGAAGACGCAAGAATTTCCGACCTCACCTGCAATCGTCCGCTCTCTAAACTCGAGAAATTTATTCTACCACCTTGCTCCGGAGAAACTTTTCCAGACAGCGCAATCAACGGGGAGCGAGATCATGAGAATAATTCAATTTCAGTGCCAAAATTTTCGGAGCCTGTGCAAAGCAGACTATGCTTCAATTTCCAGTCCAACAGTGTCTAACTTGAGCGTGAACGGCGGAGAACGAGATCTCTGTTTGCGCACACGTTACATTCAGATCAACAGACTGTGAACGCGGAGCGAGCTCGCGAGGGCCGTTGGATGCGGTCTGATCCAAGAGCAGCTAGATCAGCCGGGCTGCTGTATTTGCCTCCGCCGTGCGCGCCGAGGATAAGAATTAAGAAGCACGAACGAGCCATTTTCCGAGGCTTGCCAGCGTATATACTTCGATCAAAAGTCAAGGTTATCACAGGCTCGCGTATAGGGTTGTTTCGAAACCGCACTCGGAGGTCGAGGCAAGTTTCCAACGCGAGGGGAAGCGCGAGAGGGCGAAGCGTTAGAGTCGTTGAATCTTTGATGGACGAGCTCGGGGCTCCATCAGCCCTTCCTTTATTCTCTACGATGGTGGTCAACCATCAGAAGCAATGTTGCAGAGAAGGATGGATGGAACGCGAGAGCTCGCTATTCCCATGAGGACTGAGCACTCCGGGTAGCGAGCGATAGCACACAGAAAGGGCTAAGCAGCGATGTAACAAGGGCACCGGTTGTCGAGCGACCGCACAATCTAGCGCGGTTAACGCAGTTTCACGCGGCAAAGCTCATCCCTCCCCTACGAAAATCCATCCACCCGATCCATGACGTATACTAATGGTGTACACACGTATGTCCGGATATGCAGCAGTCTAGAAACATACGGTACGCAGTTTTGGTACACCGGATCATTGTACCGAGAGCTGGACAAAACAGAGGCTCGTACCGAATCGAACAATGCGCTAGTGGAAAATGAAAATATATGCATAACACAGCAGAACGCGTCCTAGGAGAACTTATATGACGAGCTATCGCGAATCGCGTGTTTATCGTCCGTTATTATTTTCACAAAGGTACCAATCGCTACGAGCGATTGACCGGAGTATCAACAAGAGCCGAAAGTCATTTCGTGTGTAGGGCATATACGCTGGGCAATGTGGCCAAGAAGCCACATCAGATGAGTTGACGAGGGGGGCAGGACTCGCGCTGTGCGAGCTGGGCGCAAGCTCCACGTCGACAACTATTCTCCATATCCGCCCTTGCAAATATTGCATCGGAGCAAACATTTGCCGAACGGTCACCTTGGCACATACCAGTCCATAACTAAACTATACTTGGGACGTGTATACGCGTGTCGAAGCTGGAGTACGCTTGCTCGGGTCAAAAGCGTTTCGTCTCGGACACGTGTACGATGAGCCATTTCGTAGTGGTCGTGCGACGGGGACGTACATGCATAAAAGGTAAACGTGAAAATTTCATCGGGATAAATGAGAAAGTCAGTTTTGGTTCTCTAACAAGCGCCGGCTTAAAGATCACGAGTCTGCAAAAGCGTCAGGTTGATGAAATAAAACGGGCGCATTCAAATAAAAAGCGTGAAAAGTGTCATCAAGGGCGGGTTCCTTCATTCGGACATTGTCAGCGGTTTCGGGTCGACGACAATATCTCTCGGTTCTCATCAGTGATTCCGAGCCCGCCAGTCTGCAGCGCGCTGTTGAGTCCATTCTGCACCTCCAATTAGCAAACACATATACACGCGCGCGAGCGCGGAGCAGCAGCTCGAGGCTTTAACGAGCCTCGAATTCGATGTTACATAACGAATTATACATATATGGGAGTAACGAGACGCAAACGGACTTTGACGATATCTTTCCTGTGGGTGTTTTTGGTATCGGTGAATTCTATCAAAAATCAAGTTCCAGACGTAAGCGGGACGTCTCTAGCGTGCACGTCCAAAGATTGAGAAAAGAGCAAGGGTTCGCGAGGGTATATAACAGCAGCAGACTGTGCAAGCGTTGTACCGCTAAATCGATATTGTTCCGTCTCGCTTTTTGAGTCTTGCCCGGGCTGGGTAGTTTTTGCTCTTCTACAGAGCGCCAGCAGGCTCCGTATAACGAGCCTCCCATTAGACGGACGTTAAAGAATCGGTTTAATTAAGGTCCCTCTGCCGTCTCTCTTTGGCCCCGCGACCTCGCCTCTCCGGGCAGCCAACTCCTGGCGGGGTCGAGTACGGACTTTGTTCTTTGCAAGCCTCGCCGGCCTTCATTGCGGAAACCTTCGCCAAGAATCGCATGTGACTCTCTTTCTCTGTAAAACTCCCCGAGCTGGCACACGCGAAATCATACAAGCTCGTTTTTCGTAACGAGATCATTTTGCCGCGAGCTACGGCAACGCAACACCATGTCTTTCACATGTTGGACGATCTCAGTCCTGCCAATTTGCTTACAACTGCGCCGCGCACCGACTCTTGAAAATGTTGGAAAATACGTCCTCCGTTTGTTATTTTATAATCGAGTGTAACGGCGCGAATATTCATGAAATTATATAATGATATTATGCAAGAAGGAGATGACCTAGGCTAGATATTAATAAACGAAAAATGAAGGGAAAAGATTGGAAGGGCCAAGATCTTCAAAGTTCTTTGTTAAAAAAGATTGAGAATGAAGGCTGAGAGGGAAAAAGGACGCCGGAGTGCTCGACAAGCGCGTCGAGAGGCAAATTGATTGAGAATATCAAGATAAGGAGGTTCGAGCCTTGCCAACTTTTTAAAACCATTTTTGGAGTTACTCGGAAAAATCGTTAGCCATTTTTTTCATATTATACGAGAAATTCCGCCAAGCTTCTCAGGCTATCCGGAATTTTATTAAATTAAATATTTTATTAATATAAAAAACTTTTTCAATAGTAAAAAAATTGTTTAATAATGCATTGTATATGGAATAAAATTAGATACTAGTAAATAAAAAAATTATGAAAAAGTATATATTTATGACTATTGGAAAAATTCGACAGAGACTTGAAGCATTGAGAGTTTGATGTGGTTTTTCAGATATAACGAAGATCGTCTCTGCTTCAGGACCAAGAACCGAAGGATTCAGGATCCTACAATTAAATGAAGAGGGCGACCATCGAGTCGGGTAGCAGACCGGATAAATTCCTTTAGCGAGTGATTAAAATTTAATTCACTTCTAATTACATTTCATTTCTACTTGCTTTTTTGCAGCTCGCGGGCCGAGGAAGCCGGAATGACAGTAGCTTCCACCCTGACAGGCGTAAGACCCGAAGAGAACGAAGGGGCTAAAGGGTCGTTGTCGCCAGAGAGGACGGAACGAACGAACTAAAGATAGCCTCCAAGAATAAAGACCGTCCGAGGTCTCTACCTTTCAGCTGCTATGCATATACGTTAAGATTTATACGTATATACGAAGGGCTTCGATCATCTCAAGCCCAAACTCCGAACTCCGAACTTAAAAGGATTTATTTTAATTGTAACTTTTCTAACGAGAATCGGTTGTAGAATATTTTAATGTCGTTAGCCCATACCACCAACGATGCCTCGCCATCTTCCTTCCTCCCGCGATCCTTTTATTCTCTCCCTTGACGTCGAGATGCCGTAAGATTGAATTATTTTCAATCTACCGTTGTCTAGATAAAAAATTTAATACTTTATTCCCTCTTCGACGTATAATATATTAAGAACAGATACGCGGAAGCGTAAAACAAACTTTTCACCACTGAAAGTCCCCTATAATGGAAGAAGTGAAATCGACAGGCGGGCAAAGCGAGAATAAATTACGAAATGAATTCGAGGATGCGCTGAGGAAGGGACTTGCAATGACATGGACGCGTTACACGGTCGAAGAATGAATCGATCGTTGCTAACTCGGTCCACCTGGTCAGATGTGCCGCAAAGTCAACTTCCCCATCAGCCATTTCAAGGCGCTGAATAGGTCGGCGAATATTCGTCGATGCGCTCAGAAGCAGTGTTGGTACGCTTGAGTAAAACCGGTCTCTGTATTCATGAGAGATTGGGTGGAGATTGGATCTGTGCGAGCAGAACTAGCTGGATCTCGAGAAAGAAGCTACTAATATCTCATGCCCTCAACCTGCCGCTCCGGCGATTCGGCTCTTCCCCCTTGCCTCCGCGCGGTTCGGTCGCAAATAAACTCGGACCGAACACTTCTCCCACTATTCCCAATGCTAACGTCGGTACAAGTGTGCTGATCTAGATTTCAGATTCCTGGAGGTAAAGCGCTCTGCGCCGTCGTCGTTCCGTTCAACGCCCGGGCGTTCTCCTCTTAATTGAATTAGCCATCCGGAATTAGCAATTCCGGATCGGCCCTACGACTAACCTTTTCAAAGATGCGAAACCCCCTAGACGCGCATATGTGGGTAGTTCGGCAACCGGGATAGAAAATCAGGCACGATTTCTAGAATTAGACGACGAAAAGAGAATCGTCGGAGAGACACGGTCGAGAAGCTGAAATTCTCTGGTATACTTATAAGAACCGGATTACCCGGTGATATTCAATTCATGATTATCCCGCCCGTACGCGTACACCGAGTCCCCTTTCTATCTCTCGTTTTCTACAAACCCGAATATGAGCGTGGAAAACTTCGATAAATGTCCTCTTTAGCCACTAATTAAAACCGAGGCATTAAAGAATTAAACCCCACTAGATATAGTTGTAATAATTGTTGGAAATACTTATAGAAAATCCCGAGAGCGTCGTTAAAAAGACATACGAACCCCGTTCCTCTTTTTATAATCTCTTCTAAAACTAAATTAATTTTAGGAATATCAGCAGAGATGAGCTTAAAACTGGGTCAGGAAAGTTATGCTTGTTATGAAAAGTCCTCAGATTCTGGTAAAGCCCTCGTGCGAGGTCATTTCGTCGAGGTAAACGAATTTCAAATCGATCGCGGAAATGTGCAACGCGGTCTGGCCGCATACTCATTACATCCTCAGCAGCTCTCCTAGTTCTATAATTTCCCTTGATCTTATATTTCTCCCTCGCTTGACCGAGTCCTCGAGGAAAACTGGAAGCAGATCGGGGTCTGCATGGACTGTCCGTGGTGCGAGAGCGAAACTGGTATAGCCTGCTGGAGGGGTAAGCTCGATCAATCTTGCGCCACGCTCTGGGACTGTGTCCAGGTCATTAGCACCTTATCGGAATCTCAGCCGTTTCCCTCTACCACACTCTGCTTCCCTCTCGAACCGGCACTTTCCTACCCACGCCCCCCGGAGATTCTCACAACGTACGCTCCCCTCCGAAAAAACTCTGACAATGGACTAACCAGGACGAATACGAAAGAAACTTCCCCAGCGCTCGTTCTCCGCTCTTTTTCTCATTGAAAGCACGAACCAATCGATTCCCTAATCAACAGTCCCTCGTATTCTCTCTTTCTTCCACAACTGTTCATCTCGGTAAGATTTTTTGTGCATTTCTTCATCAAACAAAGAATTTTCATACTCTGCAAAAGCGTTCTAAGAAATGGAGCATCAAAATAGGACAAGAATAAGTTATTCTTATTGTACTTGTAAAAGATTTTAAAATGAATATCTATAATACTGAATTTCAAAATCAGTTTACGTTCATGCACAAAAGAACTTTTTATGGGCATCCACCAGTGATACATATGTACACGCCAAAAAAAGTGTACTTTACACGAACTTTAATAAATTAGCACGTGCATATCGAGTGGACACGTGGAAGGAAGATGTTCGTAGAGTCGCTACCGTGTAGACGTACACCTCGTCGTTACCCGATATTATTAGCTGCTAATACGAGAGCGTCGTCACCGCCCTGGCAACCTTACCGGGTCTCTGCTCGTTGGATATTTAGTAACCGTAGACGGCCCAAGTATTCCGACCCTCAAGATCCCCCCGAGTAATACCGTACAGGCTTTAAATTCAAATTGCATCTTCCTACCGTCGTTACGCTCAAGAAAAATACTTGAAGAAAAAATACACAACATTTTATTTTCCTACGTGTCGCCGAATTTTATTTTCATCTTATTTGTTTCGTCGTTCTCGTCGTCTTGAGATGTAGTTTGTACTGCTCTTGATATGTTCCAGAATCATTTTCCACCCACGATTATTGAGATAACGAGAAAACGTTCTCGCCCGGGCTCGGAATAATCGTACGAAAATCTTGAATTCACGAGTAATGGGTATTACGTCAAAATTCAGGTGTAATTTGTGTACGTATACGGCGATCCGCGTGTGTTTCTCGAGAGACTGTGTGGGTGGAGGTAACGCACGATAATAAGAGAATAACGAAGTGGCGCCGCTGGATGCGGCTCGGGATTGTTTTAACCCACATGCGCGAGAGTGAATTACTTCGCATCCTGTACAATTTCTCGTTCTTTTCAATGGTAGCCTGATGGTGAAGTAAAAACAGTTATTTGCTACCAAGTTATAAATTCCGAGTTTCTACTTAATGGAAAAACAAATTGCTGGGAACAAAAAGAATAAGGAGCTAGGAAAATAGACAGTTATTTCGTCCTTTTTCTCTTTTTCAACCGACAAATCGTAAGATAGCGGGCAATTATTTATAAATTATCACACACCGAGTTTTCTGGCTCAATAGTCGACGAGCTTTGCGACTAGACTGATTATAAATTCGAGTCTTGTTTCAACAGTTCGCGTGGACTTTGCGGACTTGTGTATATGAAACACGAGATTCCTCTGCAGCAGCGTATACAATCGGGGCGCTCTGCTGATTGTTTTATCGATCGAGACGATCCGACTGGCAAACTTCCCAGCTCTCTTAGCAGGCGGCCGCGATATTATCAGGATATGAAGTCTTCCATCATAACGAAGAGTCCCGCAACGTTATCAACCGCGCGGAGACCTGCCAACGTTTTCACCTCCAGCTTGGAAAACGATTATTTTCCCGTCTCTTGGTAAAAATTGTTCAATTTATCGAGCAATAATTACTGAATTATCGCGAGCAGTAATTATTTACTTATTCGTGCAATTATCATATTATTCCCCATAAAGTAATTCGTATGTAAAGAAGATTAAATAAATTATCGAGGGAGGATAAATCTCCAACTTTTTCCACGTATAATTCATCGATTATAACCCGCAATTTGAGTGGGGATTCGAAAAAAGTCGCGAGTATACGGAGAGCTTCGCGTGGCGAACGATAAGGATTAAAAAGACGCGTGTGCTCGGGAGATCAATTAAAACGTCAGTTCTTGCTTAATCGCCATATTTTCTTACCAATGTTAGTCTATCATTACGCAATAATTCTCGAAGTTTGTTGCGTCGCTGGTAATAACATTTAATAACCTCGAAGAAAGCAAAGTAGAGAATCTCTTGCGTGAAAACCTCCAATTATAAAACTAGCATTCGCACAAACAACATTTATTTTTTAATTAAAAAATAAATAAATGAGCCTCTATCTTACAAATATCACGAGTTAATTTGTAAATGTATATTCGTGTCAAAAATAAATCAATGTAACTTTATTAAGAATTTGATAAATTGAAGAAAAAAAAAGAGAGAATTTAATATGGCATGGTCCGAATTGGCACGAGTCTAGCTACCGGTTAAGTGGCTAAAATAAGTAGCCGGATATATCTTCTTCGCATAAAAGAAATAAAGTGGGAGCAGAAGGGAATGCGCAGATACGACGGCGGGAGGACGGCAAAAACGTAGATCGTATTTACGAATGTGGAGAAGCGAGAATGAGGAGGGGGGGGAGAAAAAAGATCGTGTCGCATTATATTAAGGACGATACAGGAAAGGAGGAGGCGGAGGAGCGAGTTACGAATCCAGGACACGCGGGTTTCGGAGACAGGGGTCCATCCTCGGTGGGTCTGATTGTAATAACGACCCGGCCATATCTCTGCTTTCCTCGACCGCCTCGAATCGCTAATTAATTTTATACCCCCGTAAAACCCCGAGAAAGAGAGTGGAAGGGGGAGTATAAGGAACGCGAGCGAGACGATAAACAAAATAAAGCAGAATAAAGAAAGGCCAGAGAGAGAGAGAGAGAGAGAAATCGTCGCGAGGAAAAAGAGAAAGGGCTTTGGTGAACGATAATGTGTCGGTGGGGTGCTCGACTCGGGAATTATGTTCGGGTCCGCTCTCTGTGTCTCCCGAACGTGTGCCCGGGGAACGATTATTCCCGTTCGACGTAGCCACCGTGCGAAACACCGCCGAGTCGCGAAATACCTTTAAGGGCCTTTATTAAATGTTCATTATTCCACGCGCATCTGTGAATTTCTTACTCTTACACTCCATTCTTTTAATTCTTCCAAAATTCAAATATAAAATAAAAATTATCAGAACGCTTCCATTTCGATTTTTCGAAAAAATATATGGCGTGGATGATATTTATATTTATATATTTTCGTGCAACTTTAAAAAAGTAATGCAACTTTGAAGAAGCCAAAAATCCGATTACGCCAAATAGAGAACAGAGAGGAGGAAGAGCCTGGAAATTTATCCCAAGCCTCATGAATTTTTCGTTGGTTACTCAGGAAGTAAAATGCAGTTTTTGATGCTTCTTGCATCGGCGGTGAAAAAAAAAAGTTGGGCCTGTGTGCGAGAGATGCTAGGTGAAATTTTCGAGAGCGTTGTCCATCAGGTGTATCGGTGAGGAGCTAAATAAGTGTGTATAAGTAAAAGGCGATGATGTACTTGAAAGCAGCCTGCTTTTGAGACCGCAGCTCCGATTGCACCGACCACCGCGCCGACAATGTGAGAAGAGCCATCCTCGAAGGAAATTGCTCTCAAAGGTCTCGCGCTCGCCCGGCCGTCTTCTTTGTGCAGTCTAACCAACTTAGTCGGGACGCGAGCTCTCCAGGATGCGCTTACAAATGTGAAAACCTATAGAAAAACGCTCCGACACTGAAACCTTCGCACATTTTTCCTAAAGCTCGACCCACCCGCCTAGCTCTCTTTATTGTTTCACTTTTTTCTCTCTCGGTCGCGCCCATCTTGCCAGAGCTCGTCGACGAGGAATTTTCAATCTTCTTTATTTCGCCATCGTAATGCATAGAATAATCTCACTTCATTTAAAAACTCCATCCAGGTCAGATGATTCATGAAATTGTTGATAAATTTGATTTTTTAATTATTTTTTTCTTGTTCGCTCGATTGAATAAAGAATATTTGTTTTTTTTCCCGATATGTTTCATTAATAAGCGCAAAAGCAATTGATTAATCTCGTTTCCCGGGCCGGATAGCGGGAATTTAGTTGTGAGGAACGCGGTGGCAAAATTCATGGCTTCCGCCGACACTGGTGAACGTCGCGGTTCGCGGCAAAGGAGGGATAGAGAGAGAGGAATATGTATGGAAATTTAACGCTTTTATTAGTATTCATATCCAACAGGCACACACACGAGACGGAACGTTTCTCTGTTTGTGCAACTCTCTCTCTCTCTCTCTCTCTCTCTCTCTCTCTTTTTCCGATGTGATTCGTGATTGTGCACTCTCACGGACCAAATATTTGTATTGCAAAAACACACTGTATTTTTCATTCATTATTCGTCGCGCGTTCTTTCAAGTCAATTATTTTTGTTAATCGAATGTTGCGTGACTTTACTATCATTGTTCATATAATTCAATGAATACAAGAAATCAGAATAAAACAAAATCATTAAGGTTTTATTGTCCTATGAAAAATATATGTAAATTATTTTCAAGTATGAACTATTTTCAAGAATCATTTGTGCTATATGTGTTAAAACAGATATGTATATCATATTATAAAAGTATATCTGGAATAAATTTTTCAATTTTGTGAGTTCATGACAGTCAACGTTATCTCTCGAATCTTACTGATCTCAGTTTTCCGTACATTTTTGGATGGTGATACACGACTTGAAACATATGCACGTATACGTTTTATACAATTAAAGAAAAACCTTTTTTAGATTAAACTTCTCTATCATTCATTCATTGATTCGCGAATGTAAAATATCATGTTATAAATAATAATTGGAAAGAGATTTTAAATAGTGACCTGATAAAAGGAAATAATCGAGAAAAGTTAATAAATTCTACGAGTCCTCGACATAGGATCGAGAACTCAATTGGGAACAATTGGCTCTTTGCATCTTCGAGAGGTTCTACTCGATCTCGTTCAAAGAGATTTTCCATTTTCTCCGCTGAATATATAACCTTTTCTATATTCGTGCATGTTTCAATCACGGTCGGCGATTTTTGGTCCTCCCTCCGAGTTATCGATAACTCTCAATCATTTCTGGCGTTATATGCAATTCGATCAATCACTTCGTTCAATCGATATTTTATTCACACAATATTTTTTCTCCTAAAGCACACACTCTCCATTAACTCGGGTCGAGTGTCTGGAAAAGATATTATGGAGCAAAAGTTTCAAGAATCGAATCTCGAAGGTCCGCAAAAAAATACCCGTGTTTCTTATAAAATATGTATTATTTTTTTCCTAGACAAAAGAATGTGCAAAGAAGAGTGGACGACTTTTGAAGGTCCGAGCGTGCAAAATGTTTGGAGCTCGAGTCAAAAGTTTTTACGACCGCGAGGGGGGGGGGGAGTGAGCGGGCAAAAATTGAGCAAGTTTTTTTTTCGGGTGGATGCGAGCGAGACGGGCGATCGGGAGATTCGAGAGCTCGAGCGAGAAAGGGAGAAAATTTATTTCTTGGGAGAATGCCGGCCCGAGGAGGGTCGTACCGTGTCGTCGTATATTTCTCGGTTCAAGAGTAATTGGTCCAGCAATTACTCGCTGGAAAGTGCACGTACGGAATACACACGAGAGAAGATGAGAGCGAAAAAGCAGGGAGGAGGAGGAGGGGGGCGGGGGCGGTAACGAAAATAATTTCGAGCGTTCGTAGCGGAGTTTTTCTTTGCTCCTTATTTCTGCTCCCTCTCTTTTGCGCTTCTTATCCTCTCTCTCTCTCTCTCTCTCTCTCTCTCTCTCTCTGGTGGTGCTTCGCGTGTCTGCGTTCTATTATAATCGCGTGAGAAACTTCTGCTCTCGCTTCTGGAAAGTCTTGGCAACTCTGTCCTCGCTCGCTCAACCTCGCGGGCGAGCAATCTCTTACCGGCTCAAGAGAGCGACGCGCGCGTTTCGGAAACTTGCCGAGATTGCGATCGATAACCATTTAATTAACGAGCATTCAATGGACCTCCGTACACACTCCATCAATTTTCGAGTGACCGAGACGAATTGGGCCGCCCACCCCCCTCCTATCCCTACCCCGAAAAATGACTCAATCGCGAATTGACAAATACGCAGGACAAAAAAAGGTAAGAAATGTAAACATGAAGAAATGAGAGAGAGTCGCCCCGTCGCTGATGAATCTCTGTGTTTGCCCGTCTCCGGATTCGGCGGAGCACGCGCGACCCCTCGACGATCGAGATCGATCGGTCTCGTCGCGGGAATATACATTCGGAAGGAGAAACGAAGAAGAAAAAAAGCGACACGCGGAAAAAAGTGGTTTCGATCTGGTACGGAAAGTAAGCGAGACACGCGGAGAGCGAAGAATCTTATTCGCCTCTCGTTCGCTCTCTCTCTCTTTCTCTCTTTTATTTCACTCCGCAAAAAGATAAATCCGGGGGCGAGCCTCTTCGGTTTTACATCAGCGAACTTTCTCGGCTTCCTTTTATAAAATCTTGAATAATGGATCAACTCTTGATGGCAGCAGGATCACTTTTTGTACGGCTCATAAAGCTTCGCAGCGAAAATCTGAGCGACTGCTGGCCGCTCGGAGAGAGCGAAAAGGCTCGCTCGCTCTCTCCTTCGACGAAAATTTCAACGAAAAATCGCCCAATCTTCCTCTCGCTCGTCCCACTAAAAATTAATGCACCGAGAATCCCCGGTGAAGGATGAACATTTTCATGGAGAAATTTTCATTTCTCAGCTCATCAGCTTTCAATTTGGATCATTTTTAAACTTAAAAATCTACTACTTTACGCGTTTTCTTGGGAAAAAAAAAGAAAAAAAAAGAGGCGAAAAGGGCGGGAGAATATATTCGCACAAGAAAAGTGAGTGAGGGAGGCATCGAGCTTACGAGAAAAGTTTCGATGGAGGAGCGCGGAGTAAAAAAATGAAGGAACCTCGGCGGGGGGGATCCGCGAGAGGTGAAGGAAGCAAAGAAGGGTGGCGCAGGCAGCAGGGACAGGGGGGGTACGCGTGCGTAAACACTTTAATTCGCGGCGGCGGGCAAACGTTATTACGGCGAGCACTCCGCCATTAATCATCCGAGAGAGGCATCGTTGCCCGGCATTAATTATCCCGGCCATTTTCTAGCGTGTGCCGCGACCAGCAGCGCACCGTGCACGCACGCTCCAACACACGTATACCTACGTATATATATGTATATATTTGCGAGTATACGCGGAAACACGTGTATATTAACGCGACGGGATAAACAGAGAGGCCAAACGCGCGTGTGTGAGTCTATACGTAAATTTACACATATATATATGTGTATATATTTGTGTATAATATAGGCGCGCGAATATTTCTCCGTGTGAGTGGGGGCGGATGATGCCTGCTTCCCGCCGTAAGGCTCGAGACTGGAGCCTCGATTCACCTTCGTGACTCTCGCTTGTGTGCGCGCACACATTTCTGACGTTAATCCTGATCGGAGCTTCCGCAACGTGATTTCACGTGCGGGCCAGGCCTATACTATATGTATACTTATTCATCCCCATGAAATTGATACGTTCGCGATATCGCTCTCTCTCGTCTGTCCCGAGCGCCGACCCCGGCGCTTCTTCCCTTATTCCGAACTCTGATCTCTCTCCGGACCGAAATTGATTTCCCGGCTCGGCAGACCCGTCACGACACACGCAATGAGAGTCGGCAAATAAGACAGAGAGATCCTTAAATATCGCCTAATAATAATGAGAAAAGAGCAAAATGGATGAGAGATCTGAAGAAGAATGAGGAAAAACGATTCCCCGCGGAGACCGCGTGACGACGATCTCGAGCTCAACGATGGGGAGCGTTTTTATTTCTTCCGCCGATGATATAATTCCTCGAATATCCTGACCGCGCGCGGAGGACTTCGGTATTCGATCCGTACGCGTCCGCCGCCGACTTTTTTACGAAACGCCGCGCGATAAGAGACCGGAAGAGAGAAGAAGAGAGAGATAAACGCCGGGGACGGAAAACGGCGAGGAGGAGAAAAATCGAGTGAATGGGACAGGCACGTGAACGCATTTCGGCCTCTGCTTCGTCAAGTCATCCCGGCCCCGTCATATATTTACGGATTCCCGCTCAGAATAAGCACGTTCACTCTCGTTTGGCGCAATGAAAGCACGTATGGTCGAAGCGTCCCGTTTTTCCCATTGCACCTCGAAAAAAAAACGAAAAGAAAAGTAAAAGGAGCGAGAGATGTAAATAAAAGAGAGGATGCAAAAGAAACCGGAGTGGAGCGTCGTGGCCTTTCACGATATGGAATAAACCCGCCGCGCAGCAAAGGAAGAGAAATTTTCATCTTATTTTCCTAACCTGCTCTCTTGCGATTCTATCACGAAGAAGAAGAAGATGATACGAGAAAAGATGCATGCAGAGGATGGAAAGAATAAGAGGCGGAAGAGAAATAATCTTCAACGGCCGCTTTTCCTCTTCGTAACGACAAAGTCGACACGCCGCCGTGCCCCCCTCCATCCCTTTTCGGAGGAGGATATGGCGAGTCCGGCATGAAAGGGAAGGGGATGAAAAGGCAGCTCCGGTGCTCGAGCCTTTTTCCCTTTCGCACCCGCGTGTCTTTTCCATTGTCGGGGCGCAAAACGTGAGAAGGAGGATATGCCGAGTGTGTACGTGTAAAATATATACATATAAAAATAGAAGGAAACCCGGTAAAAGAAAAATCCGTGCAGAATGCGTTCGGATATAGAGGGGGCAGGGGGGGGCGCCTTTAAAAGAGTTCTTGAGAGCGAGCCGGAGAGAAAAAGCTCACACGCTTTGGTGGTCATTGCTGAAAAGAGTCTTTCTCCTTTCGCTCTCAATCCTCTGCCGCTTTTTATACTCAGTTCTTTCTCTCCTTCCCTCCCTCCCCCCCCCCCCTGCTGACTGCATCGCCATTACACTTTTGGACGGAAAAAACAAACGACCGATCGTTTCCTTTATTTTTGCTCTTTCATTATTATATACACCGGACAGAGCTTTCCGGGCAAATGAATTTAATCTTTCGCAGCACTTATTTGCGGTATAAATTTTTCGAGTCTGAAAATTTTATATTCTGAAAAATATTTTTCACTGTTTTATTCTATTAAAAATTAGAAACGATATTATATACGTGGACGAGCTTTCCGCGGTTGAACGACTATAATATTTGCCAGCACGTATGGTACAAAAACGGAAAAGGTTGCCACTTTTTTTCGATTTTAAGAGTCTATTTGATTGGAAATTTTCCATAGATAATGAAAATGATATACGTTATAATTATTCGAAATGCAATCCAAGGATTTATATTAAACAAGAGCCAGAACACTGATTTTTTTAATTTTTCAATTTGAATTTTTGGATTTCATCCCAAATAAGTAGCATTTTCGTTATCTACGGGAAATTTCCGATCGAATAGGCTCTTAAAATTGAAAAAAAAATTTCAAGAAATTTTGTGAGTCACACTGGGTCTCGTGGACCCATAAACATTTCAATTAGCAATACCTTTTCTTTCTCTTGACCAAATCAACTTTATCAGGGGTGATTCTTAAAGTTTTTTGCAAAACAAAGCGAATGGCGCAAGAATCACGTTAATTCATCCATTTTAAAAAAAGTTATTATACTTTCAAGATTTTTGAAAAAATGAATAGGAGGGAAAGTATACCTTCAAAAATTCGCAAAAATTTTTGAATTTTTTTTTTCTCGATTTTAAAAGCCTATTCGATCGGAAATTTCCTGTAGATAACGAAAAAAAAGCTACTTATTCGAAGCGAAATTCAAGAATTCATATTGAAAAATTGAAAAAACTGGTTCAAAAGTCAGTTTTTTGGCTCATTCAATATGAACTCTTGGATTTCGCCCCTAATAAGTAGCATTTTCGTTATCTACGGGAAAATTTCCGATCGAATAGGCTCTTAAAATCGAGATAAAAAATTCAAAAATTTTTGCGAACATTTGAAGATATAACCCGTCCTTTCCATTTTTTCAAACATCTTCAAGAGGTGATAACTTTTTAAAATATTGATGAATTAACATAATTAACATATAACATAAGTTGATCTGGTCAAGAGAAAGAAAAAATATTTTACTAATTGAAACTTTCATGTGTCTATGAGACCCAGTATGAGCAAAAAAGATCTGATCGAATAAGATCTTGAAACCGAAAAAAAAATTCTGACGGGTATATATTTGGTATTCAACTTTTCAAACTTTTCGTCTGAAAAATATTTGACACTTTTATTTCTAAAAAATGAAAAGCGATAAATGAATATATAGGTTTCTAGACGAACGAATTTAATATAGTTGCCAGCACTTCTGTTTGGTATAAACTTTTTCACGTCTGAAAATTACATATTCTATAGAGTATTTTTCACTGTTTTATTACAAAAATGAAATACAAAATGAAACAAAAATTACGCACGAGAGAAATGAAATTCTTCGCGCTAGCGAAAACTCAAAAGATTTTCCCGCGAGTAGCGAAAGAAAGTGTGTGACGGAAAAGAGAATTTTTAGACTCAAGCGTACGCTCTGTATGTAAAGCCATATTTTTTATTTGCGTCCCTTTTTAGCGGTAGGAATTGGCATCGCTGGTATAAAATCCGAGAAAATTTCGTTCCGGAGCTTCATATTTTCAACATTTATGGTGTCACGTATATATATACGGCTCTGGCCCTCGGAGAATCTGATCACGAAGAAGTCATTCTCGCGGCTTATTGTACTTTCACGTTTCGTTGGTCACCTCTACATTTTTTACCCCATTTTTTTCACCACATTTTTTCAGCCTCTCCTTCCTGGCCTTCCTTATGCAAATCGTCGCGAGTTCAGCAAGGAACGTATAGAAAAAACAAAAAAAAACAACGAGACAATGAAGAGAGACAAAAAAAATCAGGAAAGGAGTCTCCGGTTGTACGACGTGGACTTTGGAGGGTAGTTTCGCTCTTTTTTTTTTAGTTTTTCTTTGTTCCTGGTCTCTCAACTTCCGCGGAAGTGATGTGCAGCGTTGGTGACCGTGTCGCGAGTTAGGAGACAGGAATCCGAGGCTGCGCCGCACGGAAAAAGGATGAGAACTAACAGTCGTCTTGGAGAAAACTTCTGGCCGTTTACGGCCTTAAAGTAACTCGTAAATCTTATTTCTCTCTCTCTCTCTTCTTCACCTTTTCTCCCTCACTCTTTTTCTCACTCTCTCTCTCTCTCTCTCTCTCTCTCTCGCTGCCGTTGGCTTTTTCAAAAGCTCACGGTGCACGCCGGAGGAAACAGAGGTGAATCCGCGGCCCCGCTTCCGGGCCGAGCAGTCTCTCCGGTTTCTTGCCTCCGCCAAGAATCGCGCCCGCCCACCAACCGGGCCAAACTTTTTTACGACGGCTTTTTACCGTAATGCATTTATTGTACAATAAAGACCTTCCTTTGCCGCGGCGCGTGTGCAGCGCTCTCGACCCAACTTTCAACGATACACTTGGAGAAAAAGAAAAAGACTAGGAGCGAGAAAAAATGTTTCCGAGAGAATGAAAAATTAAGCGGAATAATCTGCGTGTGAATATGGACGATAAGAAGAAAAAGAAACACTATAATAAAAGGAAAGGAAACGCTAACCGTCAATGATCATCAGAGAATAAAGAATTTCATCGCGAATAAAAAATGTTATTTGCGCGTTATTTTCTTCATGTATAAGAATAAGAAGAATTTTGGGAGAAAACTTTCGAAGGGTCGTTTAAAGTTTCAATTCTAGATAAGAACTGAAAAACGAGATAGCGGAGACCAAAAAGGACACTGTGTGATAAGAAGAAAAAGACAGTGGAGCTAAAAGAGCGACGTATATTTGTACAGGAGCAGGAGATAAAAAGCACAGATATTCGATTATGATATAGAATCGTTTTTCGAGAGATTCGTAGATTGGTGTAATAAGATACAGTTATATTGTACTTACATTAAATGATCCTTTTAAAGATAATTTTTAAAAATTATCAATTTGCAATGCAATACACTTAACATTGAACATCTTTTCAACATTTTCTAATTATTATTGCAATATTAAAAATGATCCTCCACACAGTTATTCGAAATATTAGTTTTAAGTTCCTAAAGCGAAAAATTAATTCGTGTGTGATTTTCAACAAAAAATAGACTTCGTCAAATTGTTAAAAAATGAGCACTAATTTTAAATAATTCACTAAATTTTTTACATATAATTTAAAAAAAAAAGAAAGGAAAAACGTCGATGAACAATAAAAAAAAAAGAAAAAAATTCGACATAAAAGGCATGAAGAGTCTCAGGTGACAAAAAATCGTTCAATTTAGGAGTGGAAAATCATCACGCAATGAAATCACGCGTAACATAGTTGCGTGTTGAGTATTTCGGAAATAAAAGAGCTTTGGATGAACAAATATGTACGAATACGTGTAAATTCGCAACTGTGTGCAGTTACGGAGGTTCGATGTGTGCACAAAAGAGGGCAGAATGGGCAACAGGCAGTCGTGCGATCCAATTTCAATTTTGCCAAGTGGTACTCGCCCATTTTCGGTCGAGCTTTACTATTTGATGAAAAGAAGAGAAAAAAAGGGTATTGAGAGGGAAAATGGAGGCGTGAAAATAAAATAAAAATCGACGAAAAAAAAAAAAACTCGAGAGAACGTTACTATTACAGAAACCAACTGTATAGAGTTTCAACGGTTTAACCTTTTCCCTGGAATCGTCGACTCGATGGCATTTTAAGCTCTGTTATTTGTCCGCATCGTTGCTCCTCTTTTATATTCGATTAAAAAAAAAATTATTCCATGGGTCCGGTGAAAAAAAAAGTATTTGAAATCTTCAAAATTCACGACTGCGAAGGAAATTCGCGTCTAAATAAAATTTGTGTAAAAAATTCATGAAAAAATCGGATCGAGGGGTGGGCAAACTAA
The DNA here is from genome assembly GCA_030522545.1 of Cremastinae sp. A BG-2022a. Taxonomy (NCBI): domain Eukaryota; kingdom Metazoa; phylum Arthropoda; class Insecta; order Hymenoptera; family Ichneumonidae; species Cremastinae sp. A BG-2022a. The sequence continues at coordinate 17,077 of JAPYYW010000538.1, read as the reverse complement.
CATTTTTACGACTTTTTATGGAGTTTTGAAACACAATGACATGTATGTGTATGCACGCATATATGTATATATTCTTTTGTATAAAGCGATGAGTTCCGTGGCTCCGCGGTTTCTCTCCGGCGGGTGTTCTCTTGAGCTGAAATCGATTTGGTATGGCGAACACGTGCCATCGACTCTCCAAGTTTCTACTCGCTCGTGTATATGTATCATTTTCCCTTGAACCGCACCATGAGAGCAGCGTGTTCGTATATCTGTCTTTGTCGTTGCATCATCCCCTTCTCTCCCATTATTCCCTGCCTCTCCGGTCCATGAACGATCAAGTCACCCAATTTCGCCCACTCCTGCGGTCGCAGTATTGAACTCTACGGATTTCGAGTCGAGCGTTCAAGTTACGCGCGCATAAACGCTCCCATAATCCATACATATGTGCGCACGTGTTTATCAAACGCGCGTGTTTGCACACGCACACTTTCCGAGCCGGTCGCTCTCGGTCAATTTCGAGCCCCTTTCAATCTCGCTCCGCATTGCGAGCAATTCCAAATTTTATTTATCAATCTATATATACCCTCTGTTGTTTTACGTTATTCGTTAATTTTCACTTATTACGTGTTATTCATAAAACCTTTTATTATTCTTACGAATTTATAACCTTTTTTATTTTCAATTATTTTATCTTATTTTTATAAAGCTATATCGCAGATTTGATTGTATGTTGACATTTCTATCATTCTGCTAATTTTTGTGGAAGTAATTTGGATATTTACTTGTAATTCTTTAGCTCTAATTTTTTTATACATTATGTGTAACGTATAGTAATATTATAGACGTTTGCATGACATGGATGCTAAGAAAATTTCGTGTTCTTTGGCATTTCTCTCCAGAAAAGAAAGAGCTACTGCGTATCATTTTCCTTATGCATCACCATCAAGAATATGTTTTTTAAAATTCTATATTTTGTGAAAGAGATGAAAAATGCAATATCTTAGATAAATTTCGAGGGAACAAAGCACTTTGAGTGTAACGGGAGGATGGATATACTATTATATGCGTATAATAAAAGCAGTAAAAGAGGGAGGAGAAAGAAAAGCTCTTATAACGCGAGCCCTTAATCAAGTTCCTGATACGCGAAGAAGGCGAAGAAAAGGACGCCCCTGCGTTAAAGTAGCGTCTTGAGAGAGGCGAACGAGAGTCCGTACAAAATTAAATTCACCTTGAAATTTACAATGGCTTTTCCCGTTTGGAGGCCCAAAAGCGTCCTCCCTACGGATGCCAAAAAAAAAGCTCTGCCGAACGATACTCCCGACCATTACCTCCGAAATACGCTCGGCTCTAAAGTAATTACGTTCATCCCTCGACGCCCGAAACTATTAATATATTTATCGGGTTCAAAATTAACCTCGCCGATTTATGTCCAGATTTTCAAATTTCTTATTGTTTCATTTTATATATATTTTAACAAAATTTTTACCAAACTCATATAATTTTCAACGTATGTATATAGAAATCAGAGGGAGTGTTTACCTTAAAAAGGAAAAAAAAATCATGTGCCATCAGTAAAAAAGAAGAAAAATAAGGAAGCGCGACGAGAATCTCCCGTGTGTTGAAAGCTCGAGAACCGCCGAGAAAAGTCGACTGCAAAGTGACTTCTGACATCCGCGCGCTACATTATTCCGTTCGTGATTCAATAGGATTCGCTCACTACGTATATATCTACATGTTCTTAAAATACATAAAATATATATACGATTAACGCTCGGAGAAGAAATATATGATGTATATTTGATTTAGCCCAAAAAGATCTTTATTTCGAGTTGATGTTTTCCAAAGCGATTGTTCCTGAAATAGTTTCGCAGTTTTTAATTATCTCTCTCGTCTTATTCGCGGCATATTAACGGATGGCTGACATGCAATTCATTAAAACGTAAAATAGAGGAGAAGCGAGGGGAGCTAGGAGCGGGGAGGGAGGTGGATTGCGTCGAACGAGGTCAGGCGGTTAAACTATATTTATGTATAATATATATGGATATTTGTATGTAATATAGAGATAGTTTAAGTGGTAATATAAAGTTGGCTGCTCCGCGTAAGCGGTCTCTCTAACGGCGGATATCCTGCTTCGAGTTCTGTCGTCAATGTTTGCATGAATTTATATTGGTCTATCAAGGGAGCGTCGACTCGGGTATATATGCACTCGCGGGAGCGCTCTTCCTTCTTCCTTTCTTATAACCGGCGACTACCCCCCCCTCTCTCTCTCTCTCTCTTCTTACCCTCTCGCCGAGCGCGTAAAACTCGGCTAAACATAACCCTGCGTCAATTATGACGCAAATGTCCAAATTGAAAATTTTCCATCGTCTCTGCTTTCGGTTGCACAAGCAGAGCCTCCTCCGAGTGCTTTTCATTATTCCTCGCCCGTTTAATCTCTCTTGCTATTTTATTTCATTATTTCATTTCATAAATGAAGAGAACATATTTTGTATAATAAATTACACCACGGATTTTTATATTTATACTATCTATACTATATATACCTGCTTTAAAAAAAATGTTTTTAAAATTTTTATATTCACGTATCAGTTCCTTGAAATAATGATGCTTCTCCTCAAATGTGATTAACAAAAGATTACACTATAGAGGACTGATTTGCTCAATAATATTCGGATAATGGGTCATAAAATGATGTTTTGGTATTCCGAGTTTCAGCTCAGGTACCTGATACTACATTTTTCGCGTTCTTTCTCGTCCGTTTGCCACTTAATAGAGTGGGCTGCCGAAATCGTAACCAAATTAATACCTTCGGTCGAGCACAACAGAGCTCATTCAGTTTTATTGTTGAAAACATCGATTTATAACCCCGTGGAATTAGCAAATATAACTCGTTTTACATTTCTTGCCAAACACACCGGTGCGTTATTATTTTACACCATTTCCTTTTACCACTCGCATAATCCGGTCAACACCGCAAAATTCTTTACAGTATATGTATTCACGTTTTTAACCTACTTTTTGATATCGCGAATTCGTCTGGAATTCGAGCACGAAATGCAAAAAAAAAAAGAAAAGGAAGATAAGAGGCCTTGGCATCGATGTTTTCGTTATTTTTTTTTTCAACTTTTTGGTTCTCTCTATTCCAGAGAGAAGGAAAAGCTCGAGTTACTCCTCGAAGGGTCTTCTCCTTTTTATCCTGTTTTCGCCTCTTTCCTTTTTTCGGCGCTATACGTCAGGCAGGGTTTCTGTGAGAGAAACGTTTTATTTCTGGTGTGGTGCCGGGGACAAGCGACGTTGCTGCGTCGAAAAGGGAAGAAAGAGAAAGAGAGAGAGAATGAAGAAAGGGTGAAAAAGAGAGCTTACACAGACGTACGACCACTCAGCATCCTTTCTTCAATTTTATTCCTCCATTTCCTCTCCCTTCCATTTTTTTCCTTCGCCACATCACATTCTTTTTATCATTTCCTCCATATTTTTCGTCTCTCCTTTCCCCTCTCCCCCCGCGCTCTCTTTTTTTTCTCTCATGACACTTCGGTTTCTCCCTTTCATGTTTCTCTTCCATTTTTCTATTTTAACGCCCCCATCAGCCATCGCTGTCTATTATTATTGTTACGGACGGAAGAGAGCTTATTCGTATCGCTGCTGCGGTAATTCGGATTCATATTCCGAGCCCTCGTTATTCAAATTACGTTGACCCGGTATAACATCTCACTTAAGTCGAACCTGCTCGATAAGGAGACGCAGGAGAGAAGGTCACGAGAGGCCCCCGTCCAATCGCGAGAAAAAGAGTATCTCGTGGCTTGATCGAAAATCGAACGTGTCTCTCCTCCGTTTGCTCTCTTCGAGACACGGTCCGAAGGAACTTTTACTGGCACGAGGAAATGAATGAAAAAACCCGAGGGAGAAAGCGAGAGAGACAAAAATAAGCGAAAGGGAAATAAAAAAGCAAGAGAGAACGAGAGACGCCTAATGCAGGTCGCGATATCTCGCTGAATGGAACTCGCTCGGGCTTTCATTAAACGAATTACCATAATTATGCCACGACCGAGAGGAGAGACTTATTAGTATACACTGTTTAGATAGACTCCACCCTCTTCATCATATTTCTCTCGCTATAAATCGAAGGGTGTACCATAACGAAACCGACAATATTTCAATTTTATACAATTTGATAAGGGTATATACACTAAGAAAAACAGTGTATCAACAATTTTACTAAAATTTTACTAAATAAGTATAATATCTACTATATTGATCATTGTAAAATTAAATACAAACTGTGTATTTAAAATACATATTTAATACATACATGAAATACATATTTTATATCACCGGTGAATATTGAACAGGACATATTTTTGAGAGACAGATAAATGGATGACGTAATTCATTTTTGTTATTTTTCAAAATTGGACAGCAAAATTAAAAATTGAAATAGAAAATGTCGTTCGCCTGACACGCGACCGTACTCGATATCGATTCCACTACGAACCCGGGTATTTTTTTTTTGTACTGCACAGAAATTTTCGAATCGAATAAACTTTTAACTATTTTTGGCAGAAAATAATGTCATCCCTTATATACCAGAATCTTCCAGACCTATTTTTCATAAATCCAAATAAAAAGAAGAAATAAATAAATAAAATAAATAAAAATTTAAAAGTCCAAATGTTTAACATATAAATGCTGTAGATACATATACTTTATTTTATGATTTAAATATTGTTAAAAAATGAAGTTTTGAAAGGAACAGTACCATCCATACGTCTTTAGAAGATATGATGTAAGACTTGAGGTATATTAAGCTTTGTTCTCTCGCGAACATAAAATTTTTAAAATTCCCGTCTTATCTCAGAACGCCTTCGAGAATAAACTTTTCTTTCCTCCTAACTTTTTTCAGACGCGTTTTGTTTTCTTGCGCGTCTGACACGCTCATTTAACCCGGGCGATATGGCTTTCTTTCGGCGCGACGAGACAGATATCCGAAAAGGACATTTTCCTCGTCCTCCCCATTCGCCCGACAACCCTCGAGGATCGCGTCAAACATCATTACGCGATATATTCAACCCTCCGAAAAGAGTCTCTGCCCGAGCCGCGTCCCTTCATCTCGAGAGTCGCGAGAGTCTCGGGCGAAGACGCCGCGAATTAATGTACCGTGCGAGATAGATGGAGCCGAGCACTTCTCAATACATCTCAGACCTCTTTCGTTCATCATCCAAAGTATCCCGTGATAAATTCTCACCAACGACCCTCGCGACACGCAAAAACGAAATAAATAATATTTATCGAGCAGTTTTCAAAATTGTATACATCATTTTTTCCCTAATTACATAATATACAATATACCTTTTATTTTTACTTTTCTTAGACATGTTAAAATTATAATGAGAAAAGTTATGTATAGATACGAAAATTCGTGGTAGACTTTTTTTTAATCATCACGTTCTCGGATTTTCTTGAGAATTCAACCGCACCGGTAAATTTTTAAAGGACTTTAATAGCGAGGTGGATTATTCGCGTCGAATTGAAGCTCACGAGAGATATTTGAGATTCAAAGCGAGTCACGTACCGATCGGCTTGACCTGCTTTAACTTTAGCACGGGTTTAACTAATTTTCTTGTCGCTGCCTGCTCACTCGTCACTAATTAAGCCGCAACTTAGGAAATTATCTCCGTATCCGGCGTGTACGTCAGAGCTTGCTCGATTGAGTGGGTATATTGCAAAATTGTAGCCGCGAATACCCCCATATTAATGCGACTTGTGGAATATCGCTGAAAACGTTCCACAAAATATACCAGAACAAAATAAAATTAACTTTTAGAAAATAAATTTAAAAAATTGTTAATCAAAATTATCCTTTGCACTTTTTCTAAAATATATATAATAGTAGACATCAGGTATTGAATCTTACGTCATTTATTTTGTTTTGCAAACATTTTTCGAAATCATACCCTTAAAAAGTAAACGTAGTCGAAGAATTGGATATCAATATTTTGGCAATTGAAATTTTTGGATTTTCTGCTTTATGAAAAATCATGAAAAAGACCTCGAAGAGAGCAAAAATTGGGCAAAAATACTAATACGGTCTGAATAAATGCAGAACGTTTTTGTGGGATCCGTCAGAAACATGAAAGATGATAAAACTACCTCCAAGTCGAAAAAATCTGAGAATACACGAAGGAAAGGAGAAAAGCCAGATGTATATTTGGTGGGAGTAAGGTCTAAGAATAAGAAAGTCGCTTGGATGAGGGTTGGCGAGCGAATGAGATTTCGAGCGACGAGACGCGACGGTGTACGAAAGAGGTGACGGTGAGGGAGTTATAGAGGGATGAGGAGGGAGGGAGGGAGAGAGAGAGAGAGAGAGAGTAAAGCACAACCCCTTGTTCCTGCACCGGAGCGAGTGGTAACACCCCAACGGAGACGCTATTTAAGCAGGGGTGCACGCAGTAGCCGGGAGTGATACGAGGGTGAAAAAAGGGGTGGTTCCTTTGCCACGCCATTTCGTAGTCAGACGTCGGAGGGAGCGGAACAAAAAAGGAGAGAAGAAGCGAAAAAAGAAGAGTGAACGAGCGAGATAAAGTGCGATAGAGAGTTTACTAGTCTACGACTCGAGAGACTCGTTCCGCGACGATTCTCGCTCGCGCGCTCTCTCATAAGCCGCTAATGGCGCGCCCGCCGTCTAGCGATTCAGTTCAATCGACGCGCCCCGACGCGCGCGCCTTCAGTCGGATTAGTTCAATCGGCTTGAATCTTACGATACGACGCTAATAAAACCCTCAGGATTTTTCTCGCCCTACATTTTTTATCTTACTTTTCTATATACAACCCACCCTTATTGCCTATCTCTGCTTTTGACTTTTACAATAACAACAAATATTGTTATTTCTAGATTTTTCTTATTTTTTTCAGAGTATATACTTTTCAAATTAAATCTGTAAATAATAATCTATTTAAGCTTTTCGACGTTGTGTTTATGTGGAATTTGATAGTTTTATTTAACTTTATTTATATTATCTGTTTTTCGAGCGAAAATTTTATTCGGGCAAAGATATATTTTTTCCTCGTAAGTTAAATCTTACGAGCGTGCAACGTATGCACAGAATGCAGCGTCGGAGGGAGCCGGTTCCAGCGGCAAAAGGGTTTCTCCTCGGGTACTCTCGAGTGGCGTACCCTCCCGAGGGTGCCTATCCGTCCGTACCAGTACTCTGGTTTCCTCTCTCCCAGCGCTGTCTCGTCGCCTTCCCCAGCTACGACGAGCTCGAATCACGTATGGCCAACGAAAAAAAAAAAACGCACGCCCGGTCATCGCCTTCTTTTCAATTTCGCACGAACGCTTTGACGAAAAAAATTTCGCGAAAATCTGCATTCGCGAAAAGCGATGTCGCATTCACCGGTATATGAAGAGGAAAAGAAACAGCGGGGAAAAAAGACGAAGCTGCTGGGTGGAAAAACACGAAACCAGGGGAAAAAAATGAAAACGCATATCCGGCATCTCCGTATTTATGGTCGACGAATTTTTTTTCCAACGAGGGAGAAAAATGTATTTTCGCTTTCGCAAGGGTCGTTGAGGAGAGAAAAAGATGAGAGAAAGAGAGAGAGAGAGAGAGAGAGAGGGATTTTAGTGTGATACATTGCCAGGCAAACACGGGAAAGCACTAGCTGAACAAGAGTCTGCGGGGAAAAGTGTATAATATGCAGACAACATAGACATATACCGCGATTTCGCGCCTTCCTCGTCGAGAACCGCGGAGGGGGGGAGGAGGAGGAAAATAACCAGGCTGCGCAAGCCATCGTTCTCATACGAAGCACGTACAATCATTGTAATTATTTTCCCGGCAAATAAGTGCCCGCGATGTTGCCGTGAATTCGAGAACGTGTACCAGAGGGTGTGAAAATATCGTACGAAAGAAAAACAAAGCGAAACGCGCCTTATTTTCTTTTTTTTTACTCAGTCTCGTTACATCTGGAAGTTCCACCGACCTATTTTTCTTGCGCTCTCGTTCATCTTTTTTACTCGCGGAATATGTTCAAAGATAAACATTTTCTTAACCCCTTTTGTTGTCTTGATACAGTTGGTTTAAAAATATGTTTAAAATATGTAAATCTTTTATTAAAAATTTAACGGGATATTAATACTGATATTTTGTGTGTGTATATGAACAAAATTTCATATAATTTCTGGGAAATGTGTTTTCTTTTACAGTGGTAATTAGATAACTATAGTTTTATTCAAAAGTAATAGCTTGAGAAACAAAAAAAAACAGTGGATAAAATTCTTGGCCGTCGATCTTTCGATTTTTTTTCTTCGGGTATACCGAAAAAAGGTGCATTGACTCTGGTCGGGTGAAAAAGTATCGAGCAAACGTATTTCATTTCTCGTCGTATAAATTTATGGGCGAGCGTGCATCGCATCGCGCGATTTGTTTGGTTTCTTCGCCGCGAAGGAATACTGGCATAAATTTCGTAAAATCTATACACAGAGGAAAATGTATATTTGGGTACATTTTTTCACGTTCGAACATGCACGAATTTCTTATACCGAATTTTTATAAAAATTCGCTTGAGCGATTATAAATTTATACTGCGAAATTTCTCAAGAATTCAATAGCTAAAAATTACTAGAACGAAAGATTCATTTATTTGTATAATAAATAAATAAATAAATAAATAAATAAATAAATATATAAATAAAATTATGTAAAAAGTTTCGAAGTATGTTCCCAAATTTGTATATACGAATCGTAAAAGTGTATTGGCTGAGCAGCAAACAGATTCGAGGGATGGAAGGAATGAGAAATTTCCGTTGGAACGAGCCTCCGCGAAAACACTGGCTTCCGGTCGCCGCGAATCGTTGTTCGCGGAGTAAGACGAAGGGTACGAAGCAATGGAAAGAGAAAGAGAGAGAGACAAATGTTATTCCGCGTCGTTACCACGAGGGAAATTCGCCCACGAGGCAAAAGAGGCCTTCCCCGGTTGCCGCGGTGGCCTCACCATCATCCCCCTCTCCTTTCTTTTTCCCTCTTTCGAACCCCATTTCCATCTACCGATATTCCGAAGTATACGTCAGAGGAGAAATTCTTTTCCCGGCGCCGAGCAACTTTACTCATTTCCGGTTTGCCCTGCTCGACTTGTCTCCGAGAAGAAAACGAGAAAGAGAAACCAGCCACTGGCTCCTCTCCCTTCATATCGCCAATCTCTGTAGCCTCTCTTTCTCTTCCTCCTCCTCCTCCCACCGCTATTTAAAACATAAATCAAACTAATTTTTTCAGATGATATTTACACCGACCTGATACAATTTTTATACTGTTAATTAATTAATTGCATGTAATAATACAAGTAAATGAATAAATAAGCAAAGATTTCTCTGTCGGTTGGATCAATAAAGAAAACTTCTGTAACGAAGAGTAGAATTCCGCCGCGGAATTATCCGATTCGACAGCCCTTGAGAAAGGAGACAAGAAAATGAAAAGTCCTGAAAGGAGACGCAAGAGAGAGAAAACCCATAAAAAAGCTGCTTCTTCTTCTTCTTCTTTCTCATCAAACCCATAATCAGACAAACTTTCTTCGAGATAAAATTCCTCTCTTGCTCTCACCCCACCGATGCTCTTCGATACAATTTTCCAATCACAACTTAATTGGATCGGAATATGAAGGAGAGAGAGACAGATCGAAGAGAAAAGAGAAAAAAATGTCGCCAAGTCTCTCCAAGAAAATCCAACTAAGAGTCAAAGAAGAATTAAGAATTAAAAAGTAAAAAAACGAAACGAATGAAAAAAGAAAAAGGAAAGTTGTGAAGGGCGTAAGGGAGCAAATAAAAAGTTATTCGGCCAAGATTCGAACTAGAGGTTTCAGTTTCGAGCCTCGGGCTACGATTACTTGAGAGAAGAGGCAGGGGGGGATGGGGAAAAAAGGATATAAAAATGTAAAAAGTGAGGAGATAGAGAGAGTGGAATTGGAACGGGACGAAGAAAAGACGATCGTGCTGGGGTTAGAGGTGAGGAGAATAAGGGGGGGGATGGCGCTCCATCGATTGAAATTTAATATCTGCCTCCTCCCCTTTCATGTACACGCTAGAGGATCTGTCTGGTAAATAGAGGGGAATTTTGTCTCGTCCCTTCGATTCTTCGATTCTCCTTCCCCAACCTATTTTCAGTGTGTCCTGTCAACGTTCAATCCCCCCACCCCCTCCGTCCTCCTCCTCTTCTCACCCTGCTTTTTACTTTTTCTTCTTTGCTTCTTTATCGCGTAAATTCTCTCTCGAAACTATCCTTGCACGGGAGATCACGAGCAAATCTCCCACGATGAACTTTTCTCCTTCGTTTTATGTTTCTTTTTCCGCGGCGCTGTCTCACTTTTCCTCATCGAAATGTCCTTCAAGCTGTACAGCTTTCACCGTGAAAATAAAAAAAAAGAAATGTACACGTCCGTGTGTGTGCAAAACGATAAGGGAAAAACGAACTGGACACTGCCCCGGGCTTCAATCTTCTTTCATAAGCAATAATAGATCGAGAGTTATGAAACCGAAGATGGGAAATCGATACTGAATTCCTGCAAAAATGGCACTTCTCAAAATTTTTCGTATTTTCATCAATTCAGAATATTAAAGTGTAGTTTAAAATAACAGCAGTAGATAATAAATAACTATGTATGTCGAAAAATAAAAAGAGAAACAGAGAAGAAAAATGTATCAATTTTTTTTTTAACAATTTCTTTTAACTCGTGTAAAAATTTATTCGTGAAAATAATAAACCAAAATAGTTATGAAAGTGATCGCAGAGCTCGCCCGTTGTCTCGTTCACTTTTGTACCTAACAGAAGAAAATTAGAAAACACGGAGGCAAGCAATGTGGATTATAGGAGAAAAGCACTCGATGTTGGACTCAATACATGTGTTTTATAAAAGCCAGGAGTAGAAGCGAAAGCGCGGTGAACAGCCACCGTTCCCGGTCACCACTATTTTGACCAAAACGAGCCTTCCACGTCATCCAAAATCGAATAATATAACCCTGTACAAATTGTGCTCCAATTCACCCCAATTTACGTCCTTAAACTATCTTACTCTGTTACAAGCAATAGGATAGTTACAAAATAGTGATAAAATCCCTTCAGACCATATTTAAAATACGTACAATAAAACGTGTTATAATCGTGCTCCAATTCACCCTCAATTTGCGTCTTTAAATTATTATCTTAATGTTACAAACAATAAAATAGTTATAAAAAAATGATAAAAACCTTTCAGACCATGTTTAAAATACGTACAATAACATATTATAATCGTGCTCCAATTCACCCCCAATTTACGTCCTTAAATTATTATCTTACTGTTACAAACAATAAAATAGTTGCAAAAAAATGATAAAAACCTTTCGAACCATGTTTAAAATACGTACAACGTGTTATAATGATAAATTGCATAACGATGATTGAAAAATGAAGTATATATAGTTGATTAACGATTATTATTATTATTACAGTATAGAATTTTGGGGCGAAGATAATAGTGGACGCGGATCAAGAGAGTCTCACGCGAGGGTCGAAAGATAAATGTGGACGATCAGGGGGGTAAAACGCTATATATCGAGTTGTAATCAAGGGTGTATCAGTGATGCGAGCACCCGATAGACATTCTGGTACGTTTGGCGAGCATGTGGGCGAGAACCCGCCGGGTCTCGAATTTTCGCATTTGTGCAATATCGCGAAGGAGGATCTTGCTCGATAAACGTTTCGACGCGTCGATACAGTTTGCAATAATAAATAAATTTTATTGCATTTTTTATTGCATTACTTCCAGTATAAGGACTTATTTTCTACTGAACTTATATTACTGAATAATAACTGCACGTATACATATATACAGCACTAAAATAAATTTGTTTTAGATAACTGCGCAGCTAAATTAACAAATTTTAATCGAATCGATTATACTTTTCTACATTTTTTCATAATACGAAATTATTCAGTGTAAAATTAATCGTGCAAATTCGTTGTGAAAATTTTCGGTATAATCGACACACGTGTACGGACAAAAATATACACACGTTGCGGCCACAAATTAGCAGTTATCGTGATATTCTCTCTATCCCAGCAATTAGCTATTTTCATCGTGAGGGAAACGATAATTGGTATAATCGATGAAGCAATTAGCTCAGAGGAGAGAATTAGAAAGAGAACGAGAGAGTTAACGAGATTTCCGTTCGCAAACCATATTCTAAGTATACATATAGATATACAAGTGAACGATCCCCGAAAAATCATTGCTGAAAGTGAATTATAATTTGCGTAAAAATAGTAAAACGTAATAAAAAATTCACTGCCAAAACAAAATTTTTTTAAAGTGAGAAGAATTTGTAGAAGAGGAAGTAATAAAAAAAAAGAGGTAAGTGAATCCTCGAGAAATCGATTCCGTCATCCCTTTGACACGTTTATTGCGTACGCATGCGATTGTGAGAAAAAAAAAGTGACAAGAGTGCAGAAACGCGAGAATGCTTTTAAAAAGCTTCTCCAGACGCGCCGATTATTTTTCTCCCCGAACTTTTCCTCTTCGTTTTCGTACCCCCATGCCCGTGAAATTTTTACCTCCGCACTTTTGTCGCAGGCAAAGAAGTAATTATGACGAAGCCTTTTTTACAAATATCTCGGGTGTTCAACGCGACACACGTTTCTCCATGAATATATACGTACACACGAGCTCGGTACGTGTATTTTTTTCAACCCTCATCCGTGGCCAGAAAAAAAACAAGCGAAATAAAACGAGGAAAAAAATAATTAAAAAAAAAGTAAAAAATGAAGAAAAAAAACGTAAAAAAATGAGAATGAGAGCGTGCTACTGGTTCTTCTTTTGTCCTTGCGCGACAGCGGCAGAATCGCGTGGAGAACTCGTACCCTGTTTTCTCTCTCGCTCTTTCGCTCTCTCTCTCTCTCTCTCTCGCTCTCTCCACCTGAACTGTGGCGCGCTGAATATGAATTGGCGTTTCACGCTTATTGTTCGACGAGACCGCTTGTGTATATGCGCCGAATTAATAGCCACTTCACAGGGTCCTCGTAAACGTCTGTGTACATAGAAAAAGAGAGAAAAAAAGAAAGAAAAAGATGGAGAGAGAGAGAGAGAGCGAAATGAGATTGAGTGCCCTACAATCCTCTGTTCCCCAATTCCGAACGTGATGCGTTCGTGTGTGCGCGTTCCTTCCTCTTTATTCCACGCCTCCGAAATCCCTCATTCTCGTCGCTCACCTGTTCTCACTCTCGTGTATACCGTCTTTAAATAAACCGACGAGGAAAATATTAAAAGGACTCCCCCGTCCATCGCACGTATTTTTTAAAAAGGAAATTGCGATCTACGTTAACGTTAAAAAAAAACCAAATTTAGAGATCGATTTCTCAATAGCAGAAAAACTAGTAACGCCTGTGTTAATTTGCAAGTAGAGTATTATAATTATAGACTGAAAAAAATGTCTGAAAAATTAGTCTAGAAAACCTCAAATTCGGCTAAAAATTATCTCCGCTTCCTTTTATTATAATTTGATTTGTATATGCAAGTAAATAAATAAAAATGAATGTAAGAAAATCTTGTAGCACCAGTTTCGAATTGTCATATCCTATCCTATATTAACATCGTATATTAAAAAAGACATGAGGTCTCTAATAAACGATATTCATCAGAGTAGAGCGCATTAAATTTTGGCTAATATTTCTCATTAAAAAGAAAATTCAACGTGCTCTGCTTTGGAAATAATGACCTTGATGTTTTAATCTTTAATTTCGTCTTGCAAAAAATTTCAGGAATTACCTATTATGAATTCGATATCGTCGAGGACACGAAAAGATATGGCCACTTGAAATTTTGAGATTTTCCTATTTTCGATTCTCGAAAAATCAGGCTGGAGGTCCTCGAACACGTTAAATTTTCTCAGCTCATGTGAAACACAACTTGCAACTCAATTTTCTATTATTTATTATACCTATTATAGTATACCTGGATAAATATACCTGAATAGTTCGGGGATCGTAATCATGAAAAAAAAAACGAAAAAAAAATTTCATATTTTCGTTAATCCCCCGTCATTGAGTTTCCATGCGGTGATCGGTCGAGGTCCAGTGAAAACCCGAACACGGTCTTGATTGTTCGGTTTTATGACGCAATTTGGAATCAGTAGGCTGCTGTTATAAAGTGTCGGGGTAAGACGTGTCGGTCTCGCCAAGTATTTCGTTGTCGAAAAACATTTAGTATAGCAATTCGACAAGTGCAATTGGAGTGTCAGTTCCAGTGTAATTTTCATTACATCCGAAAAGTGAATAATTTATTATTTCAAATTTATAATATCGTTTCATAATAATTTATAAAAAATGTCGGTGCGGGTGTATATCCTATATTAAAAAAGAGATGAAACCTCTATAATCAATTAATCGGAATAGAACACATTTTTATAATTCGAGTACTCATATACTTGCCAACTTTTTTTAAAACTTATTGTTACAACGAAAACTTTTGGGACACATTGAAGTATTAGAATGTTTATCTCACCGAAATATAGAAATGTTATCTTTTAATTTATATTTTACACTATGTGCATTTCGTATGTTAAAGAAATCCAAAAAAGTACAATGTGAATACACGGCGTGTCGAAGTATCGATTTGCGTTGATTGATCTCGAAACAACAACTCATCTGCGTGACTATCGTGGAATTTGTAGGTAAGAGTTCTCATCAGTATTGAATCATTGTGCGAATGAATCTCGCTCGCATTTCTGGAGAGCCGCGTGAAACGCGAGAACACGGGCTCGAGCAATCGAGCTCGTCGTACCGACCGAGAGATGTACAACGAGTAACAAGGATAGAAGCGAGAACAAGAGAAACATATAGACCAAAGGACAGAAAGAGAAAGAGAGAGAGAGAGAGAGAGAGAGAGACATGACGAAATGAAATACATGTGTATTATTGTATATATACATATATATGTATATTGCATGTAATATACATATAGAGAGATCGTTGGAGGTGCAATTCCGGTTATTAACACACCACGTAGGCGAAATCCTGACCCGAACGATTGTTCCCTTCTCTCTCTGTCTCTCTCTCTCTCTCTGCACTCTCGTGCCCTTGTGTACGAATTGCATTCGCTCTCGTACCGTCAGTGATCTGATTTCCCGCCTCGCTGTTGTATATAGTCGATGCACTCGCTGCTCTCACTCTTTTTCTCTCTCTCTCGCTCTTTGAACTTCCTCGTGGCCGAAATCTCACAAAGGGAGAGAGAGAAAGGCAAATGGCAGAACATCGGTGCGCGGCAAAGCCTCGATGCCGGTGGTAACCAGTTACAACGCGCGGATGTCCCCGGAATCGAAAATTTCGTGGCATTTTCCGCTCGTTCACCGCCCCGGCGGTTCCGTCATTGCTCGGGCTACCGAGTAATGCGCGAAAAAAAATGCTATTCCAAGCTCGCGGGCTCGTCGAAACGCGAAAAATAATTTTTTTTTTCAATTTTACTATATGGCGCACGAATGCAAATAAAAGTATAATACGACTGTGAAATGAATTGTTTTTTTAATGACAATAGTAATAATAAAGAGAATTTTATTTGTATGTTATTTTTCCATTTGTTGTTTAGATACATTTTTTTGTGCGTTCTTCCGGAAATTCGTGCGTATTCGAATTTTCGCGAGAGACGGAGAGAAAACGGAAAAGCCACGAAAAATCGTTTACAAACGCGCTTAGGCGCGAGAATTCGTGCGGAAAAAAAACTGTTATCCCCTCTTCGTTCTTTCGTACCCGTCGTCTGCAGACCACGATATTTTGATTCCGTTTCCGCCCGCGTAAACACGTCAAACGTATGCGCGATTGAATTCCAAGTCCCCGCGCTACTTTTTTCGACTTTAATATAAAAAGTATCAAAACCAGATGGAAAAAAATATCTCATTTTTCATACGTATACACTCAAAAAAATGCGTATATAGATACGATCGCACGATTAAATATTCAAAAGTTGATAATTTCTTGTATAAAATAATAAAGTGAAGAAAAAGAGAGTGAAAAAAAATGACAATAACGCGAAGAAAAATCTCCGAGGGCGCTTCAACGTCGAGGCGAATCGCGATTTGGCATCTCGCGGCTCATAACCGAAACACATTCCCCCGTTCCCTGTACCTTGTCAAAATCGAAATTGGATGAGACGAGCTCTGGCCCGAAGCGCGCGCGCGACAAACTCGATCAAATCCCAAACTTTGTGAGCACAAGAGCAGCTTCATATTTGATTAACTAATCTCGCGAATCAAATCCGGCATACGTTCGAGCCCTGACACCTGCGAATATCTCTCTCTCTCTCTCTCTCCTTTCTTCTCCGAGCATGTATTTTACGATGAGCCTCCCCGTGCATGCATATTTACCCCAAAAGCAGCGACTCGTTGTCCGGTCATTATGAATTTTCTTTCATTCAAATTGATAATTAATGCGTACGAGGAATTTAAAAAACTATGTTTGCACATGCTTAGGAAGATTTGTAAACGATTTTCCAAGTAGCTTATCACGACTGGTGACTAATGAAGAAAAATGTATGTTTATTTTGAGAAAAATTAGCGAGTTCATCGAGCAGATGAATGTTGCTCTCTGTTTCGAGCGAGAAAATTCTTCAGGATGCAAGACAGCTCGGAACTTAATGACCCGCAAAAGAGAAAAAAAATGCAACATATCTCCCCTTTTTTCGATGGAAGATAGAAACGGACGATTAATCAGCATCAAGCCTATCCATACATCCGAGTTACAAGAATATCTCCGTTCGCGTATGCACAAATTGCATTCGATTTATCGAGAGGGTCACTGCGGCGTCCGATAACCATGCAATTTTCGATTTTTTCTATTTAAATAGTCGATTAAATTAGTTTTATAGTACAGATTTTTCGCACTTGAAAAAAAAAATTCATTAATTAATTTTTTATTATCATTCATATTAATGTTTACTATAGTTTTTCATTACCGATTTTAATCATTTATTTATTATATTTTTTATAATTACAGTGGACTCTCTCAATAAGAGCCCAAAAGCCCCCAAGGGGAAGAGTTTTTCTCATAAATCGCATACCCCCACCAGGCGCGCGCTCCGCGCT
>JAPYYW010000537.1:0-49509 GCA_030522545.1 Cremastinae sp. A BG-2022a | reverse complement strand
GATTTTTAAAGATTTTTGCAAAATGAAGAGAATGGCGCTAGAATTATGTTAATATATTTTAAAATTTATCACGTCTTGAAGATAGACATTTGTCAAATAGTTTCAAATGTTTTGAAAAACAATAACTCGTCGATAATAATAGACAGATTGCTTTTTAATTCTATTTATATAGAGACGATTTTTTTTTAAAGTAGTGTAAGTAGTTAATCAAAGTCGTAACTATTAACTGAGTCAAGGATAAAAGTGAGAAAGGAAAGGTGCTCGAATGCAGAAAAATAAAAGTGTATCGTTTGCGAATCGCTAAATATTTCCGCGAGCAAATACCGAATTCGAGGCTGCTGGAAGAGAAGGCGGAAAGGAAATAAAATCGAAAGTTCGGGCAAAGCGAACGGGAAACAAAAGAGCGCGGGAAGAGGCAAACAAATCGGAGAAGCTAATTGCGCGATGTCATTTCTCAGTACGCGGAGACACAAACGATATTGGCTACTTTTGCGCAAACTTGGCTGTTCCACTTTCACTGCGGATTCCCATTGTGTATTTTAGAGCAAAAAAGTAGCCGTATAATAAGCATAACGACAAGAGCCAATGCTAATAAGGTAATCGGAGAATCGAGACTAAACTCTGGCAATTTTGAACGAAATAATTGCAGACCGTTTTTTTTTTCATTCGCAAATAGATCCCGAATAGTCGTTTCTCATTTTCATCATTTTTTTTTTCGTAACTCACCAGTCAGCGTGTCCTCAAGTCCCGAAGCGTGAATAATCTTTAGAAGTGTAGTAAATCTTCGCTCCCGATCGGCCTGCAAAGTCTGGATCAAATCTCCAACAGGAAGTGGAAACATGACTCTGTCAACCGCATGGGCGATTCCCTGAGGAATTTCCAAGTCTCGCTTGTTCGGCGCGACTTTAGCACCGTTTATCGTTGTAACCTTTAAACAAATTTATTAATAAATATTTATTAATTAAATAGTTTTTTTTCACTCCCGATTTTATCTGCGAAAATTTCGAAATAAATAAAGAAAAAATAAAAACTAATAGAACGTGAGTAAAAATGATTCAATTTTACAAAAAAAGCTTTATAATTTCCAATTGAAAGATGAAAAATCAATAATTTTCATAATGTTGATTACACGTCTTTCCGAATTGATGAATGACATTTAAAAAAAGTGTAATCCACTGTTTAACATCCCCAGGGGAAGAATTTCGTAAAATTCTTTTTCACTGGATGCTGATGTTACAAAATAAATAATCTATACTCTGGTCTGAATTTTATATAATTATAGCTTCAGATGTTTCAACTCAGCCAAGTAAGGTAAGTCAAAGCATATATTGTAATTGTTGTTAACGTTAAACTGGAAATAATTACTTTTACGTCGTTCCATTCATGGTCGTGCATGTCGTAAACGTTAACTCTGAGCTGCGTTCCAGCCAGACTGACTCCTGTCATCTCGTCCTGGAGGGAATCTATTCGGAAGGCACCTGGGATTACGTGATGAAGAAGCAGCTGTAATAAAATTGCGATCGCAATATTAAAAAATGTAAATACTTTCGTGTTCGAAAGAATAGACGTGTAATTGAATGAAAGAAAATGAGACTCACGCCGCTCAGAAGACGCGGATTCTCGCGGAATTTTTGTTCAGCTTTGTCTGGCCCACCGAGTTGAACCAAAAGCGTTCTAAATGCTTTGTCGGTCGGTACGAAGACAGTATACGGACCTTTAAGAGAGTCAAGTTTTAAAATACGCGCTGACGATAAATTTCTTGCAAAACTATAAAATCAGGAAAAAAGTATAACTATAAAAGTGTAACTATAAAATCAGGAAAAGAGATCGTCAAATCGAGAAGTAAAACTTTTTATAAAACACCCTCAAAGTTCTTTCATGTATATGTAATAAGTATACCTCATCCTTTTAATAAGTTAAATGAGAGATTGATGATCACTTGCCTGTCTCGTTGAGAACGGAATCGAGTCCTGATTGCCTGAGATATTTTGCCATGGCGAACAAGCCCTCTCGCCTCAGCAAATTGACCATGCTCTCTGGCAAACTCGACAAAGTATTTTGGCTGGTTTCGAGGAAAGTTGGGAGTGTGCTTCTCGTCAGTTGAAAATCATCGATTACGAGATTCTCAGAGGCACCGGAAGGGGATGAAGAAGGAGAAGAAGAAGGCAGATTGAAGGACGGATTCGTTATGGCGGAAGATGGACTGGAGCCGAAGTGAACGTAAGAGGTAGTTCTGGGCGCTATCGTCGTGCTCGTCACGTCTGGAAATTGGGAGAAGTTTGGAACCGGTCTCGAGGACTGGAGAAGATTCGCTGTCGTGTATCTCGAAGTGTATTCATCCTGATAACGCGAGCTGGGATTCCGGGCCAGGCTACTTCCGGAATTGACCAGAGTATTGTAGACTTGGGCGCTGGTCGTCGAGGCTGATGTTACGTAATTGTCCGAGGAGGAAATTGAATTTGGTGAGACAGTTACGTAAGGCGAATATTCCGGAGAGGAAGACCTGGGACAGATTTGAACAAACGTAAATAATGGAGAATAAGGTAAACGTCCCAATAGTTGAACAATTTTCGCCATGTTATTTTTAATATTTGAATTATTTTTTTCTCAATAAAATCGTATGGATTGCTTTTCCTGTATTACGAAAAAGTGTATTTTTACATAACTTTAATTTATTGGAAAAAATTCGCTCAACCCTAAAGACAGGATCGATTTTCTATCCAACTATTGGGACATTCTACATATTTAAATGTTTAAGTATTTATTTACTAGATGTATTATTTAAAATTAACACATAAAATGAATTTTGAATAGCTAAAATATCAGATAATAGTTTGGATATGAATTTGAAATAGATTTTTTTGTTTGAATATTTAAAAAAAAAGGATAAAGTGAGAAAACCCTTAGCTGTCTGACTATTCGGACGTTTAGCTTAATCAATATTTATTTGAGACAAAAAATGAAGAAAAATTGTTATTTTCATTGCACTTACGTTTCTTTGTTGGTCGAGGCGTATGACGTTTGAGAATATTTTACAGTGGTTGGTCTAAAAGTCGTTGGAACGGTGCTCGATTCTTTGACTCGAGTCGTCGAGGACTGGACGGTGCTTTTGTTTGACGTCGATTCTTTCTTTTGAATAACCGACGTGGCGACGCTCGATGCGGTCGAAGTTGGTGTACTTCTCGGAGGTAACTTGAGCTCTCCCTTTTTTATCTTTTCGACGATAGAATCGACGTCGGGGCTGTTATTCTCCTTGTCAGCGTTACCTTTGACGCCCTGGACCTTGTAACTCCCGTCCGGTTGTTCCTCGAGGACGACGAATGTTACTTTTTTTCCAGGCTGGCTGTTGATCGGAGATTTTCCAACCTGTTCCAGCTTTCCGTCCTCCTTGTGTCTGAGAACTTCGAAATCTGCACCAGGGGGCAATACGCCTTTCGTCAATTCGTCGAGGATCGCCTTGGCTGGCCTGATCGTCGTTGTCGTCGTCGTCGTCGACGATTCCCCAGGGGAACTCGACTCCAGAGCCTGCGTCACCGTTTGGAACTGGCTCACCCCCTCCTTCGGTACAATAGAGGACAAACCGTTCGCCGATTTAACGACTTTGAGCTTTTTACCGTTCGGCAGCACCAAGTCCCTTGTCGTAATATTCTTCTCATCACTTTCGGCCGACTGCGCGAGTGCCAGTTTCAATTGCTTCAGCAAATTCTCGTTCTCCGTCGACGAAGGTCCGAGTGAAGAGGGAGGTTGCTTCGTTTCCGGTCTCTCCGTCTGATAAATAATCTTTATCTGGGCCTTGTTCTTGGCAGCCAACAATTCGGGCTGCTGAGCTTGGATCAGAGACAAGAGATCTTTCGGAATCTCTCCATTCGTTTCTGGACTCGTTTTCGATGCAACTCGCTTTGTCGTTGGTTTTGCCGTTGTCGTCGTCGTCGTCGTTGTAAATTTCTTCTGATGCGTTGCTATCGCCTTCAAAAATAATTCACTCTCCGCAGGTGTTATCCTTCTGGCGGTCGGCGAGGAGAGCAACAGCGGTGAAACCGTGGTGACAAAGTTCGTGATCGAGCTTGGACTCGAGGCCAACGAGCTCGACGCCGGTGTTACTTTTGACGTGGTTGACGGTTGCTGACGTTGAACGAGCTGTTGCAATCTCAACAGCTCCTGCTGCCTCTTTATTTCTCGTTGTTCGAGCAACAATTGTTCTCTCTGTTTCTTCAGAAGCTCCAACTGCCTCTGCTTCTCGTAATATTCCTCCAATCGGAGCTTGTGCTCCTCCTCGAATCTCGCTTCGGGCTCGTCTCTCTTCTCAGCCTGCTGATAATCGAAAAATCTCTCGTTACCGAGAGGATTGGCTGGCCTCAATTGCGGCTGGAATCTCTGAGTCTGGGCCGTCTCCAGGAAACCTGTCTTCTCTTTGTTCTTTTGGGCCTCCTGCTTCGTCCGATCGACACGATACTTCGCGAGCGAGGAGAATCCTGAACCTCTCGATGGGAGATTACCATCGTGACTCGGAAATCCGACCAGCCGGGACGATTTTTCGGGATGCCCGCTCGAGTCTTCGTACTGCCTCTGATGATGTTGCTGCACGTCGCTCAATATCTGCTGCTGCTGGGACGACGACAGTCTTGGACGCACATCCGGAAGTCGTGTCTGAAACTGCATCAACATTCCAATATAAGGTAAACGTACCAATAGTTGGACAACTAAGGGTTATTCGCACTTTATCTTTTTTTTTTATATTCAAACAAAAAATTCTTGTTCAAATTTACATCTACACTATTGTCTGACATTTTAGTGATCCAAAACTCATTTTATGTGTTAATTTTAAACAATATTTCTAGTAAATAAATACTTAAACGTTTGAATATATATAGGATGTCCCAATAGTTGGACAGAAAATTGACTCTGTCTCTAAGGTTGAACGAGTTTGTTCCAATAAATTAAAGTTATGAAAAACAAACCTTTTTGTATATGAAAAATGACTTTATTAAGAAAAAAATAATTCAAATGTTAAAAATAATATAGCAAAAATTGTCCAACTATTGGGACATATCCTTCTATAGGGACGTTTACCTTTTACTTCTCACTCAAAATCATTAAAAAATAAATTTTTATTATCCAGTTGCCCAATTTCTTTTTCACTTTGTTTTTACAGAACAAATTACGAACGCAACTTCTCTTATTTTACTATATTATATGTAGCTTTTATTTTACTATACTATGTGGATATGGTGAAAAAAGAATTTTTTGTAATTATGGTGATTTTATCTAGATGGAACAAAATAATTTATAGTATTCATAGCTCGAAAGTCGCAGAAAGAAAGTAATAGCTCAGGTGGTTCGTCGTGTCGCGGTCTCCACTGTATGTATACATATAAAGCTGTGCAGAGAAATATTCATTATCGACTATTATTACTTTTATCATCCTAATTTCAACAATTCGTGATCGAGAGAAAATTAATTCCGCGTGCGAAAATACTTTTGTGCTTTAATCAAGGGAAAAACAAGGAAATGGTTTAACGCGAAAGCAAGAATGCAAATATTATTATGGACGTTGAAATTATTGCGAGAATTAGTCGATTAATCGGGTTGCATAACGCGCATGTTTCGTATCGAAGCGCTCTCATCTGTGAGGCTATCAGAGCGGAACAAAAAAATTAGTTTAACATTTTGGAATGTAGAGATAGTGTATAGATTTTTTCAACCGTGATTTAATAGTAACATCCTGCCCCGCATTCTCATCGTCTCTGATTTAAGATTGCGCTTGAAAATTAATTACAAGCATCGAGACGATTTAATGAAGAACATTCTAGATAAAAAAAAGTGCTTCATCATTTTCCGAGTCGATAAGAAGCATTCTAGGTATATTTCTAAAAATAGCTTCAAAATTTTTACGATGATTATCGAATGTGATTATACCCATGTACATTATTTGTAAAAAATTTATGTAAAATTTTTTTTATTGTCATATTTGGAAGGAATTGTTTTGGTTTTTTTCAGTAATTTTCCTGTATTTATTTTGACTGGAGGCTAATAAACTTTCGCAGGTGTTAAAGTAAGCGTAGTAAGTTTAGATTCTCGATGAGAAGAATGAGATTCGCTTTCCCCCTTCGTGCATCCTCTTTCGCCTTCTTGTTAAATCTCGGAGAGGAGAGCGACCAGAGAGATCGGTCACCGTGAGCGAAATACCTTTCGTTTTATTTTTCGAGTGAAAGGAGAAATACGCATAATGTTCGAGCCGAGCGATGACCAGGACTCGTGTGAACACATGCAACATCAGGAAATTTAGAAATTTACGACGACCCGAGTGTAGGGTAAACGTCCGAATAATTGAAAATGTGCCAAAAATTCAATTCTACCTTGTATATTACATTAAGTGTTAAAAAAATTTGAATATTCAAAAGTTTCGGTATACTTATTAACCATAAACATGAAATTAAATTAAATGAAAATATAATATGGATTTTGATTCACTAATTTAAGTTCGAAGTTTGACACTGATTTTTTTTTCTCGGAATATAAAAATAAATAAAGTCAAAAAACTTTTATTAATACGAGTATCTAGAGTTTTGAAAGTTGCTATAAATCAATGATTAATATACAAGATAAACAATAATTGATAATAATGAAAAGAAGAAAAAGATGTAGAGGAATGTTTTGAGGATAACCAAGACTGATTGAATACTTTCAGAACACGTCGGCGGACTTTCTTCGAATAAAATTTCTCGAGGATGATTCCTGTGTCTCTCTTTCTCTCTCCCTCTCACCATTTAAAATATATCTCGCGTCAGTCTATCGATTTTGAGCGTAGATTATTTTCGTTAGTTATTAAAAGTTCATGTCACATATGACAATAGTCAGTCAGAGATACTCAAGAAAGTTCCTCTTGGTATTTATTTTACTATATTCCTTCGATATTCTCGTTCTTTTATCAGCTACCTACTTCCTCTCATTTTTATTTTTGTCGAATTTTTTTCAATTTCTTTTTTTTTTCTGTATACTCAGTATTAAGATATATTGTGCGTATCCGTACGTATGCATACAATATATTGTATACATAAACTTTCAAAAATAAAGATTTCTTTTGATTCTTTTATCGCATTCATTATAAATAATCAATGGATAATTATTCGTAATTAAGATTTGATGATTAAGAGATTACGGTTTTTCCTGACACGTTGGATGAACGCTTTTGGGTCAGTAGGCTAATTCTTAACGATCGGTTATTCAATTTTTGATAAATCCTGGATGAAGATTTAAAATTGAGAGAATTGATGCGAAAATCGGTGCGCTTTCGAAAAAAATTCTATACTGATTCATACAATTCGCTTTTGCTTCACTTTCAAAAAGAATGAAGGAACAAAACGATGTTTTTGATCAATGAATGGTTGAAGATGGATAAAAGAACGAAATTGATGCTGATACACGAATAAACAGGACTTCCGCTTGTTTCGTTGGCGTCAGACTACTAAATTTTTATAGTGTCCAACTCTCCAATGTTGATGTTACTTAAATGCGGAATAATTAATGATTTCTAAATAATTGCATTTAGAAAACAAAGTTTGTTTAAGGGCTTTTAATCATTCTAAACGTATTAAGATGTTTCGGTACAGCTGACGAAAATAAATAAAGTTATACATGTTAAAAAGTATAAAGTTATACATGGAAATCGAAATTTGTTAAGAACACGATGCAAATTAAAAAAAATCTTTGTCACTAAAGAAATTTATATAAATTCTGGAAAAAAAATCGTCTATACATTGTTTCGGAGTAATTAAGTATTAAATTTACGTTCTTATACACAGAATGTATAGCTAACATATTGTCTAAAAATCCCTATTAATTCATGGTTCAATTTTTCGGAAAACACGTAGACAAAAATTCTAAAAAAAAATACATTTACGTATTTCATACGAAAGAATATCCTTTCAAAATTTGAAAAAAATTTTATCATTTCCTTCTGTGTACTGAAACCTCTTAAAAAAATTACCAATTTTTTGGACCAGTCTAGCATATATCTGTAGTTACCGGAGAGTTGGTTCCGTTAGGCCTCGGAGACGAAGATGCGCGATGAATAATTCGAGGCCGGAAGTAGTCGGGCACGCGAGCCGTTCAAGGATGTTCCCGAGGCATGCAACCCATATATAAAAACAACACACGCGTTGCATCGAGGAGAAATTTCTTCGAGGAACGACAGAGGTCAACGCGGGAAGAGGACTTTCGGTTTCACTTATCGGCTCGCATGCGAGGAGCACGAAGAAAAAGAGCATCAGCAATAGTGAAAAAAAAAACAGAAAAATGTCAGTGGCGTGCTCGGATGAAACGGTTTATTGCGAATTCCTGCGACAGGCACGCGATCTCGGTGGTTCGCGGCGAGGATGGAAAATGGAATAAGCGTCGAATGGTTCAATGGACCCGGACGGCGGATAATATTCTTCTGCGTGGGATCGTGTAATCGAGCCGGGAAACCGGATGAGAAGCGTGTTTACGCGCTCGTATATCTCTGTATACGCCCGGAGAAAGTAGAGGACGAATCCTCGCGAAGGCCACTCGCGAGTAATCCTTCACCTTCGTACCAGAAAAGCATTGTACCGTCCCCGGAGCGAGATATTTCGAGCAGATATATATACGGAGTTCTATCTCCCCGTTAAATCTGCCTCCTCATCGGACGTCGAACCTAATCAACGTTCGATTAACAATAAAACTCGACATTTTTCTATTCCTCGTGTGCACCCATCTATATAAGAATAAAAAAAACATTGTATGAACGTATGCTTATTCGAGAGCGGGAGGGAAATCACTTTTCTTTCTCACGCTCGATTATACCGAGAAAAAGGGAAGAAAAAAAAACAACTCTCTAATTTCATACGTGTTTGTTACAATTAACGATTTGACGCTAATTTCACACGTATATATGCACACGAACACGATCGATATTTATTTAATATTAGTTTCAGGGTAAATAAATAAAATATTCGTCGCTTTTATCATCGCCTCCGTTATCAGCCCGTGAATCTCAACAGGAAGGAAGATTTAATTTCCATTCAATGTGTGAGCAGATTCGTATGCGCGTATTAATGAATATTCAATTTTCACTCCGATGTCGCTCTTCCGAGACAGATTTTGCTAATTAAATGAAAGCAGTCGCTCTCCACGATGAAGTTCGATTTTTAAAAACTCTCTTCCCAGCTTTTAATAAATTTTCTTCAACAATTATTAATTTGTGTATTTTTTAAATTATTTTATATATATTTAATTATCGTACGTACGTTTATTACGCACGTACGAAAATAAAAATTAGAGGAAGATATTGAATAAAAGTGTAAAATATGTATTATTGTCAATAGTTACAATAATATAATGGCGTGTACCTCAATTTCCGTTGGTACAAAGACAAAGCTAATGGAGAAAATGGTAATTTTCTTCGTATTAATTCAAGTCGTGTACGTTTATACTCTGAGGCAACGAGGAAGGAAGTTCGTACAGAGAACCGATGTGAATTAGAAAAATTTCTTCTTCCATGGGTTCTCGTTGAAAAAATAAGACGCAACGCTCGCACAGATTTTTTCATCAATTATATTTTTATATCAACTTCAACCGATGGAAGTCCGCAACGATTTTTCCACGATTTGCGCAAGTCTCGATATTACGAGAGATAGAGGGAGAAAGAGATAGGAAAAGGACTATTGGAATTGAGAGAGGAGTATAAAAAGGCCAACAAATGAGGGTAAACAGACGGTAGCCGCAGATTGCAGTTTTCTCACAAACTCTCGCGCTGGGTACGCCGAGGAGACGATGAGAGTGAAAGGAGATCGTGACGGGTGTATGTATGGGCAACTCCTTGCAGTATTTTCCATCAAAATTTAATCGTCGTGTCAACTTTTTTTTTCTTCCCCTCTCGGCCGCGGCAAGACGCTTTTTTTCCTATTTTTTACTTTTCAATCCTCTTCTCGATCATTTTTATTTCTCGCCATTTTCCTCCATTACGCATTCGAGTAGAAAGTCCATTTTTCATTCTCGTTCGAATGAAATTCTCGAAGGTGTAAATTCGTAAGTAATAATCAGCCGTACTGAAAAAACAGTCGTTGAATTTTGTAACAGACCATTACACACCGACCAGAGCGTTTTTACCAGCTTGCTTCGATTTTTTATCTGCATTTTTTGAGAAGCGTCTGGACGTGAATTATTCCGAACGATTTTTCCGCAATAATAATTAACTGAAATTGGTCTTAAACAAATATGCTCTACTTTTTTTATTATCGAAAAATTCTAAAATACTATTTTTAAATCGTGGACTAATTGTCAGTCTGATTAATTGGCAAGCTGGAAACATTTCTAAATTTGGAAGGCGACGCGTATAGGAGAAGGGTGCATCGGCTTTCTAACGATTTCCACGCGGAATATTTCGCACGGTATGACTTAAACTTTTTAACAGAGGGAATAAGACAGGGTCGTGGTGGACTATGTTATTTTTTTATAATTACCAAGCATCGAGTAAAATTTATTCTGTTTTACCTTGAAAAGTTAAACTACTATTTAGGAATACATAAAAACAATTTCAAAATGAGGTATAATACCTCTGAAAAAGTAATAATATTTTTTGTTATTATAGTTACTCTCGATACTCTATTTTTACTCGTATCGGATAAATTCTACGAAAAGCGATTGCGTGGAATATGAAAGCGACTCTTCGCAAAAAATTAATATTATGTTAATTTGCAATAACTATTAATGATTGATAACGATAGAATAAGTCGAAGCTATATCCATCGGTAATACGCAAAGGCATTAGAGCATTTTAACTTTACTCATAAAAACAATATCAATAAAGTTGTGGTATGATTAAATATAAATTATTGACGAGCACGATAATTCTTAATACCCAGAAAATAAAAAGTTTATTTTAGCATTAGAGAGAATGCTAATTATATTCTTTAGTGCCATGAAACTGTAATTAGAAAACTGCAGTGAAAGAAAACGTATATTATAAAAAAAAAGTAAAAAGTTGTATTCAACTTGACTCAAAAGACATCCTCAAGCCTGCTTTTGTTATTATGTCCATTCTTTTCTCCAATTCCTTCTCTTATTTGCTTCACTTTTCGTTTTTTTTAGATTTCGTGCAATATTCCACGCTTCGTATCGTCACGAGAAGAGGGAAACGAGAATAATCTCGAGCCTCTGAAATGATGTATTTATACTTTTAGATCGGAATCGACGACAATGAACATTCTCTTCTTTCATTATTCCTCTTTCACCGACTTTTATCCTATAAAAACAACACGTTTCTCTTTCTTTTATTCGCGTGCGAGATACATACACGGTGGGGCACATCGTGCGTCTTTATTGTATTACGCCGGTGATATGTTATATATACATACGATGCTCCATTACCATTTCTGGATCTCACGCTTTCCGGATGTAACCGGCGCGGTAGGACCATCAGCAATTTCGGAAGAGCCGCTCCGAGCGACCGTGTTTTACTTTTTTCTCACCGATTATAAATTAGTCAACATCATCGAACAATCTTCTCGACCACTCAAACACACTTTTTTCGTGCGCGCACATTCCAATTTTTTTTTTTTTTTTTTTATTTTCATTAGAAACTTTATTGTCTCGAATTATCTCGTACGTTCGAGGAGCGCGCGTGTGTAATACGTGAATTTTTAAATTACACGTAATTGAGCGGATCAAATGTTGTCAACCGAGAAAGCCTCTCATTTTTTTTTCGGTGCTCCTCTTTCGTTTTCACTTTTCGCCATGGGAATGAAAATTTACTCACGGCGTAAAGTCACTTTTGACAAACTGTGCTGACAAGCGGAAAAGGGTCTCACGCGCTTTTTTTCTCCCGCTGTCGCCTCGTCGGCGAAAATTCTCCATCGGACTAGTTTTTTTTTTAAAAACACACGTTTTCCCCGGTAATTTGGTAAATTTTTTGTGAATTTTTGTATGCCGTTGAGCCTGAAGAATGAGAAGAAAAAAAAAGTTATTCTCGCGTTCCACTCGAGGTGCGCGTAATTTTTTTTTTCTCCGCGCATGTAGCGAGATATGCATCGAGAAGCGCATTTCTGGGTGAGCAGGAAAGTAGTCCTGTTGCATTCACCCACTGACTGACTCTTGACCCCATCTCCCTCCACTTTTCATCTTTCTCGCGGCGGTCGACTAGCCGTATGTCCTTTTTTTTCCTCCTGCTCGATGATTTTTCTCTTTTCGCCTTTTGCTTCGATCTCATATCTGTAATATGTGTATATACGCGGCTCTCCTCTGATTATTCTGACCCCCTTCGAATATCCATTCTCACCGCGTCCAATCGCCAGATTTCTCCCGATCAACGCTCCGCCGAGGAAATTCTTATTTTTATTTTCGTATATTTATATACAATATATTGTCTACATGTGTATTATGAATGCATAAAAAGAATCTTATGTACAAAAAATTATTACTTTTTTTTCTAGAAAATGGTAAAATTTTATTTGGAAAACTATCAGGTTAATTTTATAGAGCAGAGAGTTCCTATGTTTTGTATTTATACAAATAAAAATGAATAGCAAAAATTCTGTATTTATATAGTTAAAATTGTATTTCGTTCTACAAAAAATGTAGGTTTACATAAATCGAGGATTTTAATCATTTAATTTTAATTAAAGTATTTCATAATTTAATTTAATTTAATTAATAGTTCAATAATAATTTGTATAGTCAACTGTTTAATTATCAAATGTTTTAAATAATTCAAGCTTTAAAATAATGTAATATCACAATATATGAAAGTTAAAATTATCTTTTTTTCAAAAAAATTAATATATAATTTTAGCTATTTAAATAATGGTGTGAAAACTCATCGACTTCTACAATATAAACAATTATTATTAATAGTGTTCATTTTCATACTATAACACATTGCATAATATCGATAAAATTGATCATGCTATTAAAATTATATTCTTTTCTGGTTCTATTCAAAAAAATAAATCAAGCTCTGAACAAATATTTATTCTCGGTGCGTGTAACGAACTAAATTAATACACTATTTGACAGGCAATTACGAATATTATTACAAGACCCAACTCTCAAATTTTTCGACTATTCCTTCGTAACGATCATTGTTACATCTATACTCGCAATGAAAAAAACATGAATTATATCGAACTGTGCACACAAATATATCCAAGTGACAATCATTTCTCAAATATCGTTACTTTTTATGCATCAATCAATAAGAAAATTTTATTTTTGTCCGTAATAACCATTATTACGTAAGAGTTTATATTTGTCGAAACTTCTTTGTTTTATCGTTTTTGCCTTCCAAATGTACAATTTTTCTGTCGAGCGAGAAAGGAAAAAAGTTTTCGTATGTAATGCGCGCTACAGATACAACATACCGGAAGTGGAAATGTCCGGTATCCGCGATCGAACCGCGAAGTATAATTAAATCCTTTCCGACTTATCGAGGATAGAGAGACGACCGGCGGATAATTACTACGAGAAGGTAAACGTACTTGACGACTTCGCGGAGGGGAGCTAGTTAACGGGGGAGGAGGATAACTGCGGAGATCGTTAACGCGCGCGGCGTGCACTCGCGCGTATTTCGCAGCAATAAAACCGGGGGAGGGGATAACGCGCGCGGAGTCAAGTGTTACTAAAACTTCGAGTAACTTGTTATTTTTGCGCTATTATACACGACGGAGACGACGCTCAAAACTTTTATACTTTCTCTTATCAATGAGAAATTCGCATCGTCAAGTTTAAGTTCATTGCACTTTCTATACTGCTGGCGCTTCCTCCATTTTTTTTTCTTCAAAATTGCGGGCTCACTTTCTTTTTTTTTAATTTCCTAAATACAATTTTTAGCGACGATAAAATAAAAGTACAGTGACGACGCGTCAACGGCAGGTATCGATTTATCGATAAACAAGTATAAGGCGAAAGAAAAATCGATGCCAAAAGCTTACCGTTCTGAGATTGGGGTAATTCGGTGAATTTGGCAGAATGGAAGATTCGAGATCGCCGGCGATTATATCACTGAGATTAAGGATTAAGCCAACGACGAGAGCGACAGAGAAGAATAATTGTCTCGGTCCCATCTTATCGCGTCCCTGCGCTCTCCTCGGAGTCGTTTTATGCAGGTTGGCGTAAAAAAAGTGTCGTATAAACAAATTGAGCGGAGATGCGCACTGCACGATAAAAATCGCGACGTTGTCAGAGATGCACAGAGGTGTAAATGAGGTGATGCATGGGTGGAAGGAAGGAGCACGTTCCGGCGCGTTTGTTTCCTTTGCGAAAAATGAGCGTATACGAAAGGAGGATGCGTCCCGAGCCTTGTTCTCTCGAGTACAGTCTCTCTGCTCTTTTTGAAAGAAGGACTTTCGAGTCTGAGAACGGGGTTGTGACTGGCATGAGATCGGAAAAGGTGCGATAGTTTTACTCAGAGAAGCCGCTCGACACGGCCGAGAGCGAGAGAGAGAAAGAAAGAAAGGAAGAAAGAGAGAAGGAGAGAGGATCCAGCAGCAACGTCGTCGTTGAGACAGAATATTCAGGTGGGAGCATACGGCGCGTATACTCTATGCTATATCCCTACCCGCAAACAGCGTCAATCTTTTTAATCGCAAATAACGTACCTTCACTTCTTCCCACAGATCTTTTTACACTCATTTTTTTCCCCCTTTTCTCCCGTTTCTTTTTTCCTTCTTACTCCGACATCGGCGCACGCACTCGTAATTGACATTATGAAATTTCGATCTACCGTCGCTCATTTTTTTCCATTTTTTACCCCAATATAGACCTCGCCAGATCGAATCCTCGATTCATTTTTCGCATTCGTTTGAAAATCTTCTTTCCCACATTTTTTAAAAACTATACCTACACACTCTCGTTTACATTTTCCACTCCGAAGTTTCTTTTAAATGGCACCTCTAAAGTTTATTCGTTTTCTGACTATGATAAATATATAGAGCGTAAATATAATATTATTTGTGAATCTAGAAAATGATATAATTGCGAAGGAGGTTTCATTCGGTTAATCGCTTATATTTTAATTCTGCGTTCTGTGGGTCAAATACATGATAAAGATTACACTCGCGCACTTTTTCAACCAATTAACGTTAATTATAATTTCATCAATTATATTACAGTCTCGTGCGTGTATGTACGTGTCTATCGCGTCTTGTGTTTATTATATAATGGGAGAGAGGCGAAAAAAGTACATATCTTCCACAGGAAATCAAGTGTGGCAAGGTGAGAAGGATAAAACTAATAAGAGCTAGAATGCACGAAAAAGAAGTGAATTGTACATCGCGCGTCCTGCGAAACGGAGCGGAAGTTAATTGTTGCTACATTTTTTTTAATTATTAAGGGAATATGAAATGAAATGTATATGTATACATACATTATACTAACGCGGAAAGAAAATGAGAAAAAGCATAGAATTATTACTTTTTTCGATATTTTAATATCAGTTTGGAAAAATTTGATAATTTTTCATGAAAAATGTACTTTGTAATAAAAATTTCCAAAAATTCTCATATTTTTTCAAACTGTTATTACCACAGTATACGGAAGAAAATATCGTAATTTTTCATACAAAATTTTCATCTTCGTTTATAGAAAATTTAACAATTTAGGAAAGCAATCTATTCGTGTAATAAAAATCGTAAATCGTTGAAAATTTCTCTCTTTGGTTTGAAGATTTTTCAGAAAATTGCTTATTCATATGAAAATCAATTTATTTCAATATTTAAATCTTTGAAATAATGAAAATGAAGCTTATATTCGATTAATATATGAGTGCAAGTAGAACAATAACATGAAAATATAAAAATTTTACATTAACTTAAAAAATGTAAAAAAATAATGCCAAAATTTCATTTTTGATTCACGTTAAAATTCATAATAACCGCGCGAAGTGCCCGAATTACTGTATAATAAGCTTCTAGTAAAAAATGAATCTAATTTGGCTCAAAAAACGAGGCGCATCCTTTTTTTCGAGGTCGCGTAAATGACATGTACGAAAATGTGTATAATCAAATGTAATTGGGGAGAGAATGGTCGCGGCGAGGGCGAGAATAATTCGTTGACGATGCCGAGATGGAGGCCGCATCGCGTTATTGCCGTATACCCGCCGGGCTTGCACCGCGAATATCCGCGAAAATATATTTTCGCTCGCGCCTCGTTTCCCCCTGGAATATCCTGTGTTTATGCAAATACGAAGCGTGACGCGTATAAAAAAAAAGAAGAAGAAGAAGAGAAATAAACAACATTTGTTTTTCACGAAGAAATGAAAAAAAAGAAAGAAAAAAAAAAGAAATAAAATCGGAATACTCGGCTACTGCGAATGATGGATAATATATACGTGTATATAAGATGTGCACGTGTAATTGCGCTTAGGGACAATTTGCGAAGCGCTCGGCGCATCTGGGATGTTGCAAAAGCAATCAGCGAAACGCCACCGCTGCCGCGCGCACCGGAGTGAGATGCACGGGCCGAGCTCCGTTTTTACGCTCTCACAGAATGCATACGTGCATCTCTTACGCTAAAACGAGAACCGAAATGGACTTTCCATTTATCCTCTATGTGTACCACGAGAGAGTACCATGACACCAAATTATTGTTATTATGTATACTCCGATTTCGAAAAATATATTCATAATTCAACGTCGCCAAAATAAGCATATCATTCGCTAGGAAAATACAGAAGAAGCAAGTATTTCGTATAGAATAATTTTGTGCAATGGCATTTCTAGATTTCGTTGAAATCAGAAGATATATACACCGGAAATACTTTCCTCGAGAATCGCGAGATTCTCATTCAGGGTGAGTTGGAGTTATTTTGAAAATAACGATACGTGGCTAGATTTTTGACATGTTTTTTTTCGAAATTTATGGAAAATCGTATATGATATTGAATGATTCACTATATATAAACAATTTCAGAGTTATAAGAGACTCTGAATTTTTAGAATTTTAATATACGAGCTTTTTCCTTTTCAACATGTTTGAATAGACATTTTGCGATTCTTCTAATTCTGATAAATTGATTATAAGCTTCATGTCTTTTTTGAAATAGAATATTTTATCGCAAAATTTACTGTAGATAACGAAAATGCTATTATTCGGAGCGTAATTCAAGAGTTGATATTGAAAAATTGACAAAACTGATCCAAAAGTCAGTTTTTTGGCTTATTTACAATGAATTTTTAGATTTCGCCTCGAATAATTGTCATTTTCGTTATCTACGGGAAATTTCTGATCGAAATAGGCTCTTAAAATCGAAAAAAAACTTCAAAAAATTTGGTGAATCACACTGGGTCTCGTGGACTCATAAAAATTTCAATTTGCGATATCTTTTCTTTCTCTTGACGAAATTAACTTTATTATGGGTGATTTTTAAAGATTTTTATAAAACGAAGCGAATGGAGAAGGAATCACGTTAATTCATCAATTTTTTAAAAAGTTATTACCCCTTGAAAATTTTCGAAAAAATGGAAAGCGAAATGGAAATGAAATTGTGAATTTTTTATACCTTAAAAAATTCGCAAAAATTTTTGAATTTTTTTTCTCGTTTTCAAGAGCCTATTCGATCGGAAATTTCTTGTAGATAACGAAAATGCTACTTATTCGGAGCGAAATACAAGAATTCATATTGAAAAATTGAAAAAACTGATTCAAAAGTCACTTTTTTGGCTCATTCAATATGAATTCCTGGGTTTCGCTCCAAATAATTATTATTTTCGTTAACTTCGCACATAATGCGGTCTATTCCGATATTTTGATTAGAGGCTTCATGTCTTTTTTAATATAGGACCATTGTTCCTTTATACGCTTGAACTGTTAATAGAAATATAAAGACGAAATTTCAACAAATTTATAATGAAAAACTCACTTTTTCAGAAACAGCATGTCTGGTTTATCCCAACTCAGAAGGCAAAATGATAAAATCGTTCAAAAACATGTATCGGAGCACATTGTGTTTCTTTTACTTGCCATCAGATGTCAACACTAATCAGACGCAATCGATAATACAGATCTGTCAAAGAGGAAATATGTATATTTTTCTTATATACCAACAGAACATAATCCCCGAGTGACAGTTCGATATCTGTCTCTCTTTTTTGTTACATCGATCGCCAATATTTGATAAACAATTGTTTCTATTTACCAATGATTTCTCTTTTTTACGTAAAGTATAAATAATAATAAGTGTATTGTGGTAACGAGGAATTAATGCACATTGTAAATATCATGAAAAATCAGAATTTGCTGATGCTGGTCGTAATCGATAGGTACTCGAAGTTACCCACAATTATCGTCACTACACTATTCCTGACTGACTTTCTCTCTCTCTCTCTCTCGCTCTGACAAAAAATCAAAGATGGCCGCTTGAGGTCCAAGATCCAGAATGTTATTAGTCATCGGTCGGTGTTTACGAGTGAGTGTCAATCTGGATGTGGAAAAAATAGTTCTCTCGGGGAAGGAGAAGAGTTCGAACTGATATTTCGCGAAAGGGAAAAACTGACGTCGGGTCCTCCCTCGGGCTCTGAAAAATTATTCGAGGCGGAGAAACAAACAAAAAGTAACAGGAATCAAACATGATGAGCTTGTTCTCAAATTCGTCGCCTTTCGACGCTGACGTCGGTGAGTTCGTCGACTCTTCTCGCATTACCCCAAAACTTTTTATTTTTCGTCATTTTGGGAAAAATATTAGAATTTATCGAATAACAAGTCCTCTCGTTCCAACATATTCCTTTCTCGTACGCAAAGGTACGAAAAAAAAAAAACAACCAGCGACGAACCTCTTGCCTATAAAGCCTTCGTCGTCGACTAAGTTGATTAGGGTGTGTAGTTACTTCTCCACCGACGCAAAAATTTAATTTTTCATAAATTGCATTAACACTTTTCGTCTTCACGAAGAGAAATAACCACTCAAAATGTCATCCTTGCCTTTTTCCCACATATCGTTTTTTTTTTAATTTCCAGTTATGTTGAAAAATTACTTTTTCGTATCACTCACTGATAATTACACTCGTGTTAAATATTAAAGAGGTCATGCCAAGAAATGTATTGCGCAATCTTTGATTGGGATGTAGGAACGGGTATTTATCAATAAAAATATGTTTAATCATCAGAAAAGGCGACAAGTGAGAAAAACACATCGGAGGATTGGGCCTTGATATTGGACATTTGCGACAATGCACGACTGTCCAGTCAGAATGCCAAGGATTGTCTAAAATCGATAGTTAAGCGATTGAACTCTCAAGATCCGCACGTGGTCATGCTTGCGATAACCGTTAGTAAAAATTCCGCTCCATGCTGTACTTCATAAAAATGTATATTTACAAAATGCACAGATATTTCTTTCAACGTCTGTGATTTGTCAGTTACTAGACGCTTGCTCCAGCAATTGCGGAAAAACGTTTCATTTGGAAATAGCTTCGAGGGAATTTGAGGGAGAATTCAGAAAATTGATCCAGCGGTCACAACCAAAAGTAGCCGACAAGCTCAAAGCACTGTTGAAACAATGGGCCGAGGGTGATTTCAAGTCTGATCCACAATTAAATCTCATACCGAGTCTTTATAATAAATTGAAGAGCGAGGGTATAGATTTTTCCTCCATTTCGGATCCCAGTAGACAGGTATGCATTCTCATGCAGGTATGCATTTTTTCATTTTATCAATAAAATATTCTATTTCATTTTGCTCGTTGTTTCACTGTTTCCCAATGTTCACAGTCAAAACAATCCTCTCGAGATACAAGCGCTACTTCTCAGGAATATGAAGACATAGCAAAAGGTAAATTCGTTTGGTTTCCCTTTTTTTTTGCTATTCAGTACAGACGAAACAAAAATGATGTTTCCATTTTTCGTGGATTCTCTGGTATAATATGATGTAAAAAATTTGTGACAGCTATCGAATTATCGCTGAAAGAATCGAAGCAAGCTTCCGGTTCGTCTCACAGTTCGCCTTCGTCGAAAAAAAGCTCGAGTTTATATCCAAGCGTAAATTCGGCGCTTTCTGCTGCGAGTAATCCCGAAGGAAGAAAAGTTCGCGCGTTGTACGATTTCGAAGCGGCTGAGGACAACGAGCTCAGTTTTTCTGCCGGTGATATAAGTAAGAAGAAAATTTATATTTACGTAAATTTCAGAAAAATTTTTAATTTACGAATAATTATATTTCTTTTTTTTTCTAGTACATATATTAGATGATTCTGATCCCAATTGGTGGAAAGGAACAAAGGGCAAGTCCGAGGGACTTTTTCCATCGAATTTCGTAACTGCCGATCTTTCGGTCGAGCCTGAACAATTTATAAGTAAGACCGAAAATAATTCTGCATCGAAAATCTTCGATTTTCTGTTCCTACCTATTGAAATTGTCTCGTTATTGCAGAATTAGAACACGGTAATAAAAAATCAGTACAATTTTCGGAGGAGGTCGAAGTGAAGACCGTGAAGAGAGAACCTGAGATCGTTCAAGTAGAAATTGATGAAGGAAAGATTGATAGACTGCTTCACCTTTTGCACGAGGCTGATCCTCAAACCGACGTCAACGATCCACCGGAAATGCTCGAACTTGAAGGTTTTTATTATCTATCTCTTCATATTAAGGTGGTACAACCGAGACAGTCTATTCAAAAGTTTGTCCTTTTAACTAAATGTGAAATCATTACTTGAAATTTCTAGAGACAAAATTTATTCAAAAATTGCACAGATCTTTAGCATTATGTTAATTCAATGCAATACCATGTAGTTATTTAGATATTAATTGTTTAAAAATGCTACTTTTAACATTGACTCTCATGGGAAATTAGAAAAAGAGATATTTTCAATGTATAATATCTCGATTTCTAAATGATAAAGCTTTGTAAAATTTGACACATATTTTCATATTCAAGAAAAGGTCTGCATTTTTTTAAGAAAATTTGTCTCAACATCGTTTTGCGGTTGTACTACTTTAATGATTTCGCAATGTTTTACGATTTTTTCCTCATTCTTCGACTTTTTAATGGGATTTTAATATTGTTTGAACCAATAATAGAGCAAGTTACTGCTATGGGACCTCTTATCGATGCTGCACTGGAAAAGGTGGACAGGCGGCATGCCCAGCTTACCCAATTGAGTGCAGACCTTGTCGACGCTCTCAATCTTTATCACACCCTCATGAGAGATCCCCCGCACTCGACTCCTGGAAATTACACTCTGCCAAAAATGCCTCCAGGCCCAATGAACGTTTATCCATATCCGAGCCAAGTAGGGATCTTATTTTCAATTTCAATTTATCATCATCATCTTTCAAATAATCGCAGTACATTGAAGTTTTATTTCATTTGAGTAAAAATATTTTCATTTTTCCAGATGTACAATAGCATGCCAGGACTTCCACAAACTGGATACGGTGGACCATCGGGCCATTACAATCCTAATATGCCTCCGGGGATGCCATCGCTGCCTCAGAGCGAGTACATGCCCGCAGGACCAGCGGGAATGACCAGTATGCCCTCGATGCCTCAAAATTATCACGTGCAAGGAGTCCATCAACATCCCATGGTTCATCCCCAGAGTGCCCTACCACCCGGTGTCCCACATCCCCAGTTACATCCCCAAGGACCTGGCCAGATTCAGGATCCTGGCGCCATGGCCTATCAACAGTCCCAACCGTGAGTTTATTATTATTGTTACTATAATTACAGTTACTATAATTTTCGTCCAATTTCTAATTTATTCCTCTCAGTACGCTTTGTACCGATTACCTTCATAATTTGTTCCTAGACCCAAGCAAGAAAGAAATAAATGAAGAAAGAATCACGAATGTTGCTCCATAAATTTTTCGCGTTGCAATCGACTGGATAAGATGAATAAAAATGTGAAACAAAAAAATGAAAATAAAATGTTACGCAGCAGATATCAACCTCAGGGAGTTCCGCCACCGGTTCAATACGTCCAGCCCGTGCCACCAGGAGTCGTGACGATTAATCAACAACCGCAGCAACATCAACCCGGGCCCCAACCACCACCACCGCAGCAACAACACATACAACACCAGCAACAGCTACAATACGCCCCGTCGAACGGTCAGCACATCATGTGAAATTATAATTCGGATAATAATTGATGAATTAGTGAAAATCCATTGCGACGAAAGTGTCACTGCTGGAGTGAAAATCGCGATTCGACACCTCGAATTTTCCTGAAATTTGCATCATTAAAAGTCAACTGAAAATGATGAAAAAAAAAATGTAAACGAATTGAATATTATTTCTTGAAAAAAAAATGCCATTTTTGAGGAAAAATATTGTTACGTTGGATTTAAACGATGCGAATTTTAAGAAAATAAACTCAAGCTGTACAATATCATTATATATACATATATAAATATATATATATATAAACATACACACTAATATTATACAAGACACACGTAACGATATTATAGTTAACTTTAGATACGGAAGAGAAAAATTAATGAGAGACTCTAAGTATCCAAAGATCCCAGAGTGGTGGCTTTCGTCGATTTTATTCGAATAAACGAGCGACATTTGAAGACAAATTATTTGATGGCGATCTGCTCTTATTTTTCGAGATCAGGTGATCTGAAAAAAATTTACCGTGACATTCCATCTGGATTTTTTATCGGTACGATTTTTTAATGCAAAAAAATGATTATTTAAAAAAAAATGAAAAAAAAATTGCACGGCTGAGAGACTACATGAATTTAATTGATTGTTCGTGTTAATAAAGTACTGAAGAAGCGACGTGGATGAGTAATTAGTTACTTATTTAAATTTCAACGAAATATTGTCTTTATCACAAGTCACGGCGGAGTCTAGTCTGTCAATTGTAAATAATCACGATGTTCCGGATTATCCTCGAGAAGCTTTCAATGAGTTTCCTTTCAACGTCAACGACGAGTCATATTTCACGCTGGAATGGATATGTAATTGAATATTGTATGTGTTACGTTGCCATTAAAAATGTCATTATTTGCGTAAGAGAGAAAAAAAAAGTTTGGTGATCCTATCCCGTTAGTGGAAAATCTATTTTCTGTATCCAGATATTAATTAATGAGGATCCGCTTATTAATTTTCTAAAAGCATACCTATAAAAAATTCAATGATCGATTATGTGCCTTTTACCAAGAAGATGTAAATCAATTTTTTCATCATTTCCTTAGAATCTGCTTTTCCAATGAATAACAGTTAATGCAAATGAAGAATCATTTATTCTTGGTAATGATCGAGTAATCGAAGTAACGGGTATTTTTTTTACTCGTGGAGACTGTAAGTTCGGTGTATAGCCATTACAAAAATTATTTAATAATTATAATTATAAAATGACCAAATTTACGAGGAGAATTTGCATTATTTATTCATTTTTCATTCGAGACACTCTCTTATTAATACTTTTCAGCAGAATAATGGCTTCAATTAATTTATAATTAAAAATTTGAAGCTACCTTGAATGAATGCAAAGGAGGTTAATCGCAGCGACTCGATAATTACAACTCGTATCTTCGTTGACATCATATTTTTATGTTGATTTTATTAATTATATCCCTCCAGGATTATTTAGAAAATTCATATAATTCTCTAGTATCTGCATGTTTTAATTATGTGACTGAACATTCACGCCTCATGCACAAGGCAAAATGATTACATGCATTTTTATTTTTTCCGTGAAGAGTTCGTTACGTATAAAAGCTCAATTTGATTGCCAATCGAACTGATGTATTTTTGAGAACATTTTGAAAATTCATCGAATCATTAAATTTTTTTTTTTTTTTAATAAAACAAAATATTCGACACCTTGTTTGTTACATGTCGAAAAAAATTCTTCTTCGCGAATACGAAGACTGGACAAAAAATCTCCGAAATAAGGTGAAAATAAAAAAATTAAGGAATAATTAAGCAACGTCTTGAATACGCATTTTCTAAAATCTTGAAATGTACAGAAGAAAAGAACGAGCAACGAGTTATTTGGATTTGCGGTAAAAAAGAAGAGGGAATTGCGCCGAGTGGAAAAATGATTTCGTAGCAGAGTTAGTCTAAAATCAATAATGAGATTTCAAATAAGCATAAAAATGATTTTTCGTTATTTTTATATATCTTATATATTTATATCCGCGAACGAACATCACGTGGTCGGGAATCTCGTGACTTTCGAGACACACGGACGTTTGCGCGCGTTTGTGTTCGTACAGATATACAGAGAAGGGAGAAGACGTCAAGGCAATCAAGAAAAAGAAGAGACTCGAACGGGTGATCGTACTCTCGCGCCTATTATTTTCCACTAACCATGTCCAAGTGGGATGTATTAGAAATTGTGCAATAGAGCGGGCTTTTGACACACGCGAACCCATTATTCTCGGGCGATCACGTGAAATGGAGAACTTGAAAAAAACAAAACAAAAAAAAAAGAAATCAAAAATACAGACGTCATTCAGACCTTCGATAATAATGAATTTTTATACGTTAATAAAGATTTCGTAACTGACGTCAGAATGAAAAGGCAATAAAATCAAGTCCAGTTTCGCGCGGTTGAGTCAGCGAGGAGCGGAAAAAAACCGATTTTACGATATTTTCGGAAAACCCCAAAAAAAAAGAAAGAAAAAAAATCGCGGGCGAAACTTTCGAGTTTACATCAGGCTTTGAAAAAGAAAAGGAATGTCGACGCGTTTGATTAAATTTGAAATGTAAAGTAAGAGCTACCAGTTAGTCTTGAATATATAATGTTCCGACGAAAAATGTTGTTGATCCGAAATGTCTTGTACGGAATTTTGATTATTCATGAATCAGGAACGATCGCGAGGGAACACAGCTTGGCGAGAGTCTATTGGAAATATTTTCATGACGCGCGTTATTATCCTGGCAACGACAGTTTAGCAATTCCTATGAGGCCACTCCAATAATCGGTTGCATCGCGCCAACATTGTAGTATCATTTTTCAGAAACACAATCGTAGATGACAAATGAAATAATTATATATATATATATATATGTATCCCGTTTGTACCGAGAAAAAGAAATACAGGAGAGAAGAAAAAATTTCGAGAGGCTCGTCCGGAGAAAACGAGCGAACGCGGATACGCGCTCAATAAAAAGAAGAAAAAAATGTCTACGTATAAGCGTATGCATATTCAAGAGTAGAGGTAAAATATGCGTGGAAGTTGACATTGAATCTCGATGTCACGAGTCTTCGAGTCCAACTTTCGAGATTATTCTTCATTTATTTATTTGTTTTTTTTCAGACTTTTTTCACTGGCGTATCTTATTTTGAGAATACACGAGGATACCGACTCGCTTTTTTCGATGGAGCTGCGAGGACGTGGTTTTTTATTTTATTTTCTTATTCATTCGAGAGTTACGAGGCCCGATGTTCATCTTCTCTTCAACGGTGGCTTCGGACCGTTGCTGTTTTTCAGTCCTAATAAAAACTGCTGTGCCAGTAATTGCAGAAAAATAATGCATCGAGGATCTCGAAAATGAGCTCGATATAATAATCGGATTTCACACACGGGGCCTTGAAAATTCGTAAAGTAAAAATAAAAATGAAAAGGAAAGGATCCCAGTAACTGTATTTTATCAGATTTTTTTTTCTCCTCGTTGCTCATCATTGCTGAATAGGACGCTTCGAATTGAGCAACGAAAACGATCAAATTCGTTTTATTGTTGGAAATATTGTCCGATTTGCGTAAAAGATATTTCGTCAATTGACACGTTTCGATAATTATCTTCGATTTCAATATTCTTGAATATTCGATATCGGAGTGAAAATATTTTAATGAATTCTTTAATGCAGCACGGGTGAGATATTTGTCACATTTCCATTTCGTTTTATTTATTTATTTCTTTTTTTTTCATTCTTATTCCGTTTTTCGAAAAGTAAACTCGATTATTTCGCAACGGCCTTTTCTGCAAATTTTTTTAACCTCGGGTGATTATATATAATTTTGTTTCACCGCGAAGTAAAGGGAAGAAGAGTCGAGAAAAAATTCTTTCGACCTCGATGCGAGTTCTCATCCGAAAAGAATTTAGATCAGCCTCGAGGATGATACCCTTGCGTTTTGCGCGACGGTGCGGATTCTCCGCGAGAACAATGATACTAAATTAACGGGAGTGAGCATTGACGCTACGCTCACCGTAATGAGGACAAATATTAACCCATCGCAGCATTCACAAAGTTCATTAACTATACATGCACGAAATTCACGATCTCGCAAAAAAAAACGTATTCGAGAAATACAATCGTGACGATCCTGCTCAAAAAAAATAAAATAAAAATTTCGACATTTTTTTAAATCTGCTTACAATCTAGCTGAAATATTTTCAAGTATGAACAAAGTATTTGTTTTCGTTCTTACTCACGGTTTGTCCTTTCATTTTTCATTCTTTTGGACAATATGGATAATTTGGACGAAACTCCAAATTTGATTTTTTTGTGCAAGGCAATTTTTAAACTATTTTTTTCTGTTGTCCAGGAAATTTCAGACTCGATACGAGTATTTTTATTTGATAAAAAAAAGTTGTTGCTCTCACCAGCCTAACCCATTTTTCAGAAATATAAAAATACCGAAAATGCAAATTTATTACGGGTGATATTTAAAGATTTTTACGAGAAGAATCGAACGGCGGAAGAATAAAATTAATAAATCAACTATTTGGTAAAACATCTTTTTGAAGATTTTCGTA
Organism: Cremastinae sp. A BG-2022a; assembly: GCA_030522545.1. Taxonomy (NCBI): domain Eukaryota; kingdom Metazoa; phylum Arthropoda; class Insecta; order Hymenoptera; family Ichneumonidae; species Cremastinae sp. A BG-2022a. The sequence goes on along the minus strand of JAPYYW010000537.1, from coordinate 22,841 downwards.
AAGTACATAAGAAACAAAATCTTGAAAAATTGCGAAAATTTCGAGACTTCATTCGATCGGAAATTTCTTGTAGACATAACGATAAAGCCAATTATACATATTTTGGGCGCAATCCAACAATCTATGATGAAAAATCAGAAAAACTCTCTTAAAAATAGGCCGATTGAGGGTCATGTCGAAAAAAGTTATATTGTAAACTTCTTTCACGCTTGTTAGCGATTTTTTATGGGTCTTGAAATTTTTTTTTTCCGAATAAAGTATTCCTAATGCTTTCTCGGCGAGCATCTGCGTATAGAAGCGAAAAGGAATACGTACGTGCTTACTCTCAGTTTTTACGCTTTGTATAATTCTGTGAATGTCGAAACGATTCTGTATGTATTTTTAATTTTTAAATATATGGTGTATAACAGAAATATCAGACCGATTCAATCAGTAAAAATTCACCCATTAAAATACACAATTAACAATTAATTTTGAGTATAAAAATATTCACTGAACAAAAATTTCTCGCAAGCCAAATATGTTAATTTTTTTCAAAAAATCTTTTTTCACGTTCGAGCAAAAAAAAATAGGACTCAAAGAAAAAATTATATTGATCGGTTCTATTTTTTTTTTAATGAATCCGGATTATTCAGAATGATTTAAAAATTTTTTTAAAAGTATGAGTCTCGGGTTGAAAAAAGTGTTGGATGGATGTTATGTAAATGAGAGAGAAAAAATTCTAGTTGAATATCGAATGGTAGGATGCAAGGCGAGTATTCAATTTTTTGATGGTTTATCACCGCGTGCATCCGGCATAACGAGATCTGGAGAATTATTGTTGTCGAGACAACAGGTTTACGGTAAAAGGATGGATCTTCTTTTCTGCAACGTTCGACTTTTATCCTTTATCGCTCAGCGCGTGCCTGTGGAGCCGCAGCATGGGATAATAATTTCTTGCTCTGCCATTGTCTCGACTCCTGGGTACAATGAATAAGAGAATAGTGAGAAAATTTGCGACGGTATCATTTGTACCCAGGCACACACAGGTCCGACGAGAAATCTCGCAGGGGAGAGAAATACGTGCCTCGAAAGTGCACCACACACGTTATATCCGCTTTCGACTCTTCATCATTGTCCGCGATAACGCGCTCAAACTCTACTTTCAATTCTCTTCAGAAGCTCACGATTTTTCCATTATCACCTCGCAAGTACTTATTTCTTTTTTTTTTAAACACGTGTAAAAAATTGTATACGCGTATACGTATGAGAAAACGTACGTAAATGTACGTCGAAGAAGAATTTACGTTTGCGTGTGCCGAGTAAAAAAATATTACTTTTCCATCGTAACAAAAAATACGCTTTTGTACACAATTTTATCTCCCATTACGAATTCAATATTGGAATAGCGATAATAGTCGTTATGTCTCAAACTTTCTAACCGTGTCTATAATTTTCGTTCCCCAACTTTTTTTCTCTCTCTCTCTCTCTCTTTTTTTTCGTTACTCCTCTTTATTTCTTCAGGGCTTTTTTTTATTCACGACGAAATCCGTTTTATCTCGCCCATTGAATTAATTGCCCGGCGCTATTATCTCGTGGACTTTCACGAGACAATAAAAATCTATTCGTGTTCGCTTCGAGGCTGCTTCGAAACCGATTGGCCATCCTCTCTTCTTATTTTTTCTTACACTTTTTTTCGTTTATCAAGGGATCCAGGATCGATTGGACGAAACATCCAATTTACGTAAATTATTTACGAGGTTGAGTCACAAAGCTTTTCTCTCTCTCTCTCTCTCTTTCTCCCTGTTTCTCTCTTGTGAGCCTTTTCGTGAGCGTGTACGTTTGATATTCGTGAAAGTGACACACTCCGTTGTGCAACTCTTTTATCGAACCGCGAGAAAGGTGACCATCACTCCCCGATTATATTTTATTTAATATTTTGTGAATTACTAAAATTATATTAAAGAGATAAGAAGCATCGTGTATTATCCGATAAAATAATGATAGCCAATAAAAACTAAGTAACACAAATAAATGACAAAATATGGAAAATTTTGTAATATATAATTTGTTATTGTGTATTCGGACAGATGCGTCAATATGAACTGGGAAAAGAAAAAGTTCCGATCAAATCTAAGAGGATTATGGGACTGTCAGATCCGGCCGGGAACTCCTGAGCGTGGGCGAAAAACGTTGACAAATTTATATCGTACGCTAACAAACACGATTGCGTTTAAGGAAAAAGCATGGTCAGGATATCAATTGTTGAAAAATACGTCTGTCCTTCGACAGATTGTCGCACAGCGTGTATAAATATACTATTATTATTAAATATATCGAAAAAAGGTCGATCGTTTTTTAATAGAAACATAACTTTTTTTTCAATTGCCTTGGATGAAAATTAATTACGTAATAAATTTTGTTTTCTTTCGAAAAGGTAGAATGAAAAAAAGCGACGAAGAGAGTTGAGAGAGAGAGAAAGAGAGAGAGAGAAAAATAATGCATTTGTCAACGGTGAAAGAAGAAGAAGAAGAAGAAAGAAACAAGAGTACAAGGAGAAAATTCAATGATGCGAAGAGTAAAAAAAATGAATGAGAAAATAATAAAAGAGGATATGGAGGTCGAGAGCCGCGAATCGCGGCTGCGAGGAGAATCGAGGGCCACTCGTTAGCGCGCTCGCGTTAGCATCGAATCTCCCCGGCGATTCTTGCCTCCTCCTCCGGCTCGCAAGAAACTCTTACATAATGTTATCTCCTGAGAAAAGTCTGCATGAATGTATACACATACGCGCTTGTGCGTCTCCGCAAGTGCTCCTTTTTTGCCTCGTTCTCTCTTTCCTCTATCAACCCTCCTACAAACGTAACACATTTTCATAATATCTATATAATAATTGACATTATATCATACAACTATTATTTTTACGATTCTCATTGACAACCGATCACTGCAATGATCGATTATTGTTGAATCGGTAAAAATTGGAATTGCTGAAAAATCGATGGCTCGGAATTGAATGGAAAAGCGATGCGTGTGCGAAGGTGCGCGTAGCGGACATCGGAAGGTGTTTTGCGTTTGCGGCAATCGGCCGGGGCGTCGCTCATTAGCGTGATCGGCCAAAGGAGGATGTGTGCAGATATAGAGGCGCGGGGGAGAATCTCGTATGGCAAAAGCGCAAGAAGCGCGCAGAGGGAAAAAGGTGTGGGAAAAAGGAAGGCAGCTTTGTCGCGCCGATGGGGCCTTATGGGGCCCCGGGCTGGTGGGGGACGGATTCCTCTTCTATATAACCGGGAACGGTGGGCGAACGTCTCGCCGTATCTCGTTAATGTCCGACCTTTTCCAACCGCGTTTCCACTTACTTTTTTTTTTAAGTATCCAATCACTGTTGTTTTCTTTTTTTTTATTTTTAAACAAAAGATAAACAATTAACGCGCGACAAAGGTGAGTCAACGGCTAGCGAAGTTATTCACAAAATTTGGTCAGTGATGAAAGTGTGAACAAAAAAGTGATTTTTTAGTATACTGTCTATCGTTGCTTTTCACGACATTACGATGGTTAGGACAACATCCGGCTGACTTTTCTCACTCTCATTGAATTTTTCGCTCGTCAAGAGCTCTCGTTTTCGAATCAAACGATCGTCTCAACAGAGAACTTGTTTTTCTTTTCTTTTTTTTTTGCTTTTGAAAATTCCAGATGATGCTGGTGTCACTGGCCGTTTTGGTCGTTCTCGTGAGCCTCGCGAGCGCCGATCCCGCCATCAACGAGGCGAGACCACACAGTAATCGTCCTGGACGTTTCTTGTCACTCCCGGTGCCCCAGAAGTGTGCCAACCGTGAGTGCCATTCAATTTCTATTTAATACCCGCATTTGAATCATGTCGCGTTGAAAACGCATCTAGGAGAAAAAAAACGAGAGAAAACAAAAAAAAACCAATTTTTTTTTTCACGAAAATTTCACGAAAAGGATGAAAGCGAAATGGAAAAAAAAAAGAGTAGCAATATATGTTTGCATATGTAAAAGGAAATAAATAAGTAGCGAAAGTTTCTTCTCCGGGCACGAATCTTTGAACCGTCGCGCTTCAAACTTGTCCCGCGTCCGCGAGGACGACCTCGATTATCCGAAAAACACTTTTACATATACGAAAAACACTGTCTGAGAAGAAAAAAAAATTAATAAGCGCTGATAAATAATTCAGCAACGATCGATCACTGTAAAATATGACATTTTATCGGTTCGCTCGCGAATTACGTAATCGTTCAAAATACATTGTTTCTCCTCGGAATAATTATTTTCAATTTCCGATAAAAGGTATTTATTTTTCATGCCGAGTTTAATGTTAGATCGCGCAATCGGGTAACGTATTATCTCGAATTTTTATGGCGATACTCGTTAAGCGTGAGAAGACAAGGAAAGAGGAGAAAAAAAGGGGTTGGGACAGAGGGAAAATAAGAAGAGAGATCGCGCGACAATGTAAAATAAAAGAGAGTTCGTTAGGTGCTTTCGTACGAATCGTGGGAGTTGGAATCGTTGCCGCGAACGAGCAATGTTGCAATTACCCGACGATCTTCACTCACCGATTTATTCTCCATATTATACACTGTAACACTTATTGCGATATACTAACAGCCGGGAGTATCGTGCCACGAGTTAATCGCGAAATCGATTAATATCCTCGTTCCATTTCGATATCGCGACTGCACGTAGGATAAAATTACCCAAAAATAAAGAAAAATTTTAATTAGTTACAAAATGAGTAAAAAAAAAATGAGCAAATAAATTAATTTAGAATGGACTTTTTGGAAGAGCCTGAGCTCGACTGAGATATAATTAAAGTGATTAATCACTGATCGAAAGATGATTGCTTTCACCGCAAAAATGGATCATGCACATAATTCCGGACCTACATAAATATGCGTGTACCCGCGCGAGGCATTTCGTGTATAGTTTATCATGCGAGGAGAAAGGAAACGTCTGCCGTCGAATCACTATTTAATTTTTCGTAGAATACGTCAGGTTTGCAGTTACGTAATGAATACTCGCGAATTGTTGCACGGCTTTGAATAAGTAGAACAATTTTATATCAACGGACAAAAAAATGAAACGTTTTGGAGGCCCGAATCCGATTCTATGCATTTCGTATCGCCTTGTTTCTTTTTTTATTTCGTTCGAGACTTTTCTCGCGATTATTTCTTCACTTCTCGCGAGAAAAGAATTAAAAAAAAAGGCTTTAACGCGAGCCTCCGTTGAGAGACGATTCGTTTTTTACACGCGAGACGCTCTTTGTGAACCGTCGACGAGAATTTATCATCGGTACGTGTAATAAAAGTCGGGGCTGTTGCGAAAATTTACAAATGGGATCCCGCGCGGAGTTAAAGAGCGAGAGAAAAGGACGAGCGAGAAATCTTCTCGCAGACATCACGTTTTAAAAGGACGAGACTTGCCTCGTGTTTCTTTTTTTTTCTTATTTTCGTTTCACGTTCATTTATTCGTCCCGATTTTGTTGTTTCGAGTCTCCCTTTTTTTTGTTTCGCGTCACGCGACACACGTGCGAGATAATCGCTATTCGGGGCACACATTTGAGTTTTGCAACTGGAGTGAAACCGAGAATAAACAGCGCACTTCTCGTTGTGCCGGAAGTCGTGAAAGATTCGAGAAAATTGAGAATAATTACGACCCCGTGATACATATTATTGCGAAATCGCAATGCTCCTTTTTTTAAAAGAAAAAAAAAGGAAATTCGTTTCTCTTTTCACTCGATTATTCGTTGTTGAATTTCTTCCAATGGTTGTTTGAAAATTCTTTTCGCCACCATTCCCAACCGTTGTTCAATTTCTTCGAGTTGTTTGAAAATTTATTTTTCGCCCCCATTTCCGCGGCTCGGGTGACACGAACAGGATACCGCCTGTCTCCCGAGTCCGAAGGAAAATCATCATCCGTTTGGTCATTCGATCGACGTCGCACGACCGGCACGCACACCTCGATTATCGAAATGCCAGCAGCACCGAAACGAGTTAAAAGTCTCATCGTCGAATATATTTCACAAGATATCTCTTTTTCTTTCGTTGACATGCTACTTTGAACTATTCGTATATTATTACCGATTTTGCTCTTTCCTTACTTGGCGTCGAGACACGATCGTTTATTTATTTATTTATCTATTTATTATTATTATTATATAACAAAAATAACTTTTTTAAATGACTAAAAAATAAGTAACGAGTACTTGTATAAAACAAATCCTGTTTGTACGTTCTGGCTTTAATGGCGTTCGCGTGAAAAAAAAATGAGTTCCAGAGTCTTTTAAAAAACACGAATGATAAGATAATGAATATTAAACGAATTCGAATTTTGTTTTTCTCTCGTTGCTCGTAAACTTTCTACAGTAATCGATTTATGGAAGATATTCGGTCGGTGCATCGCCGGGGAAACTGGGAATCGTCGTGGTCAATGTCCGAGTCGCGTGAGCTGAGATTACTACACATTTCTCAAGGGGAAAGCATAAATAGCCGGGAGGGCGCGCCTTATTTGAGCACAAATAATAAAATGGGAGGTGACAGGTGACAGCGCCGCGCATGAAACTTTCGGCGTTTCGGCTGTGTAACACTTTATCAACGCTCAGCGCAGCATGCCACTTTCTATATCAAATCGAGCCTCCCATCACCCTTTTTACACGAGGAATAAATAATCATCGCGTAAATTATAAATAAATTATCATGAATGATAAATAAATGGTCATAGATGCAATTTCGATGTAAAATTAAAATTACTTGTACGTAAAACGTAAAAAATTCTTATTGTTTGTTTTTCAGGACCGAAACAGTTCAATTTCAGAGGTCGCAACTACTTCTTCAGCGGACACGTTCCGGCTCACTCGAAGCAGAAGGTCGATTGGCTGGACGCGCGAAACATTTGCAGGGAATATTGCATGGATCTTGTCTCGATCGAGACGCAAGACGAGAATGACATGATTTTCAAGCTCATTCAGCAAAGTGAGTCATCAAGCCCTCATTATTTTTTCTAATTAGATATTCCTCGATTAATCATTTACTTTCAGAGACGAAAATAATGACTAGCGAGTCGTTTGCATAGAAAAATGAATTTACAGTCACAAAAGTAATGATGGTGAACGTAATGGGGAAATATTGTTTATAAAAAGGACAAGTAGGGCGGTTTTTTAGAATGTTCGAGGCGTAAGGGCGCGCGTATTACCGAGAGAATTTCACTAACCACATTAGAAAGTTTGAATGCTCGGTTGAAGAGAGGTTCGGGTTTGCGGAGCCGGGGATTGCTGGCTCTGGACATTAGTTAGCATACTAGGCCAAAGGAATACCAAAGAGATTTCGCAACGAACCTCGTGACTTTATCACGTCCCGAGTCGTGCCTTCGAAAACATAAAACTCTCCGATTTTCACACGTTGCACCGATTTTTTCAAAACTCTCACTCTCCTTTGTCTCGAATTGTTTCAATTCTGTTTAAAAATAATAACGACAATAATAATAACAGTATGCAGCAGTGATAGTAATAATAGCAGTGCTGGTAGAACAAGTAATAGTAGTATTAAAAGGATAATTGGAAAATGGAATCGTTTGAGAAAATGGATAAAGAACGTGTGATCAAGCGCATGATCGGCTAATTAGTTATCGAAAGCGCAAAGGTGACTGATCGGAGATCGGTTGGCTCGTCAAGATGAAAACGTGTAACTAAACATCGTCGATCGCGGAGGTTTCTTTTTTCCAAGATAAAAGTGGGTTGAGGCTAGTGTGTTTTTTTCTCTCTCTCTCTTTCTTCTTTACATAATCGACGATAATACCACATCGATTTTTTTTTCCTTGATATTTTTTCTTTGTCGTGGATTAATAGTGATTGATTTGGCTGTAGAGGTAGAAGGATAAAATTCTTTCTGCAGTTGCTATCGTATGTGCTGACTTGAAAAAATGAATTATTCAGATGACGTTCCTTACATCTGGACGTCCGGTCGTCTGTGCGACTTCAAGGGTTGCGAGAATCGCCGTGACCTCGAACCGAAGGCTCTCTACGGTTGGTTCTGGTCGGCGAACCGCGAGAAAATGGCGCCGACGAACCAGGCCCCGAACGGCTGGACTTTCAATCCCTGGTCTCAAACCGGACACAAGAAGGTCCGCCAGCCCGACAACGCTGAATTCGACATCAACGGAACGACCGAGGCTTGCCTCTCCGTCCTCAACAACGTCTACAACGACGGCATCGCCTGGCACGACGTTGCTTGCTATCACGAGAAACCCTTCGTTTGCGAAGACTCCGACGAGCTTCTCAGCTACGTTGCCAGTACCAACCGCAATTTTCGCCTCTAAATTTTACATCTCCCAAACCTTTAAAAATAATTTTTTTATTTTATTTTTATTTTTTTTTCGTTCGTCCTCTTATTTTTAAAAAAATTCCTATTCTACGACTCGTTCCGAAGCTAAATTCAATTTTTCCCCTCGTTTCGAATCCTCAGTCCTTCTGCTACTTATTCTAACTGCCGATACATTTATTATATACACGTATTTATTGATTGAAATTCCATGTCCGTTCTCTTTCCTGTATATTTAAAAAAAAACGGCGATGCGCGTAATCACGAAGAAATTGGATGAAAATGCGTAATTAATAAAAGAAAGATTAATGTGTCGCTAGAGAGAATTCTGACAATTGTTTCGTTCGACCGGATTTAAAATATATCTCAAAATGACTGAAGCAAAAATGGACGTACTTTAAGAATTCGACGATAATTTATTTTCTTCGGCGTTTTCTTCTCTTTGGCTTTTCGTTTTTTTCTTCGCTCGAGACTTTGAACAATTTCGGGATCCAATCTTGGTCGAACGAACGCTAATTTTGGCACGATGTAGCTGCGGTTTGATCGCTGTTGGATCTGAAAAAAAGGAAGATTGTCATTATTATTAACCGTTTTCAATTAATTAAGAGACATTTTTTGTTTTTTTTGTTTTGTTTTTGGTTTTTTTTTTGTTTTTATTGAGTAGTAAGAATTACTTACGGTCGTCTGGGATATTCATCTGTTTCCTGAGTACTGCGCGGACTTGTCGATTTAAAATCTCACGACACTGATCGCTGAATCCGCTCGGAAGCCAACCACGTTTCTCGTGGCACTTTGCTCCAGGTGGCAACTGCTCCGGCAATTTGGCAAGCATTTCTTGAATTTCAGGAACATGGATGTCGCAGTACTGTTGCAGTTATGAAATTAAATTAATATGACAGATCGACTGGTGTGATTTTTACAAGAATTTTTAGTTTAAGTACGAGAGAAATTTATACCTGATAAAACATTTGTCTGGAGGGTGGGACGAAGCCCTCGCGATATATGTACGAACTGTCGCTGACTTGTTCATCCTTTTTTGTAACAACTTTATCGTCGAGCATACTCGTTAGAATAGTTCTTCGAGGTTTCATACCAGGACCAGATTTGTAGGGGAGAGTATACTCAGACGTTGTTCGCTTACGATTCACAGTAAATTCCAAGCCATCTGAGAACAATTGATATAATCATTAACATTTTTCGTTTTTTTCTTATCATTTTTTGAATTTTTCAATATAAATTCTTGAATTTCGCCACAAATGAATAGCATTTTCGTTATTTACAGGAAATTTCCGATCGAATAGGCTCTTAAAATCGAGAAAAAAAATTCAAAAAATTTTGCGAATTTTTTAAGGTATACCTCTTTCCATTTTTTCAAAAATCTTCATAACGTCATAACTTTTTTAAAAATTGATGAATTAACTTGATTCTGGCGCCATTCGCTTCGTTTTGCAAAAATCTCTAAAAAACCCCCCTAATAAAGTTGATTTTGTCAAGAGAAAGAAAAGATATCGCAAATTGAAATTTTCATGGGTCCACGAGATCCAGTGTGATTCACCAAATTTCTTGAAATTTTTTTTTTAGATTTTAAGAGCCTATTTCGATCAGAAATTTCCCGTAGATAACGAAAATGCTACTTATTCGAGACAAAATCCACGAATTCATATTGAATAATCAAAAATACTGATTTTTGGATCAGTTTCTTCATTAATACGAGGGCGCTTCGTCCACTATATCCTGCTAGTTTTTAATAAAAATTAATTCTAAGAGTTCAAAATTCCAGAATATTTGTTAAAAACTGAAGCTTTTAACACGCGCTCGGATGGAAGAGTACAGAAAAATGTTTAAATTTTAATACACACGTATGATAGACATGATGTCAAGGAAAGTTTGAAAATTTGCAACAAAATCTACCGACGCAAATTTTACACAACCATGTTAACACGTTGCATGCATTAATTATATTTGTGGAGAAAAAACTTACGCATAGCTCTCAGTCGATAGTCGAGAGTCTGATATTTTTTCGAACTGGGATCTTTTCGAGGATCGTAACCAAGTCTGACCCACATTATTCTCCATGGACCAGTTATGAAGTAATAAGCGACGGAAGGCAAGAGAAATTTGAGCTGTTCACCAGTGAAATTTGTAACGCAAGTTAGCGCATTTTTCGACCAGATAGGACGTTCCTCGAACAGTTTTTTCATTTGTTCAAGATGAGATTTTTGGAAGAATTTAATTCTCATCGCAGTCTCGATACCGGCAGGCGGTTCGGACGGAGTTTCCGGCGAGTTGAAATTAATAAAGTTGGTGAAGCCGGCCCTACGTCGTCGAATTTTTCCAATCATGTTCTTCGGACCCTTATCTCGCTCGGCCTTGAGACTGAACTGCTGAACGCTGTCTATTCGACTGAACGCTGCCGGGGGCAAAAAGTACGGGACTTTGTTCTTCAACCAACGATACGGTGGAATTCCGCACGGATAAACGGACTCGTAGATAAATTCCTCTTTTTTTGGATCTGTGACGCTTTTTCCAATCGCCAAATATTGAAAATCGCAAAGATCTGAAATTTTAAAAAATTCATAATTACGAACAATTGCTTTTCATTGAATAATAATTATTTATGATTATTATAAAATTACTTTGAAAATCGAATTCGTTTTCCACACGACCCAGCACCTTTGCACTTGGAATCTCATAGTGTTCATCATTTGATAAATTTTTTCTACTGTTTTCAAGGTTACTAGAGATCTCAGGTCCATCTATTTTTTTTCCTTTAAGACCAGCAAAAGTGTCCTCTTTGGTAGTCGTATTGGTATTCATCTTTTCTTTTTTGTCCAGTGTGTTCTTGTCCTCTAAGACACCTTTGCCAAGATCTCCAAACAATTCCTCAAGTTTTTCCAAATTGTACGGACCATTGAAACTTTTATCATTTTTATTTTGATGTTCAGTCTCGGCTTGTTCCATCTCTCGCATTCTTGACTTTTTTATGCGAATGCGAAGCAGGAATCCAGCCTTCTCACGCTTGTCTCCACAGATGGGTTTGCTGTAATAGTCCTGAGGTCTGAAACGCAGTTCCAGACGACGATTGGGAGTGTCGTTGGCTGACGAGATAGCTCCGATGCCTCCCAAAGTCTCAATCGCTTTGTCTGAATTTATAACGACACCTGGATACTTGATGCACAGCAATTTATTATCAAACCGATGACCTCCTGGCAGAATTGGTCCTGTGAATTCACTTACATTGTCCTCTTCCTGAAATAATTTTCCTTTCTACATTTTTTTTTTTACGTACGTGACAGCAATTATACAAAATTGGATTTTTCTTACGTCTTCGTCGAAAGGATCGTACGACTCGTCGGTGTCGATTTCCTCTCGATACTCGTTAATGTCAAAATCCTCGTCGTCAATATCCGTTTCATTATTATCACTGAATTCCATTTTTTAAAATTCTATTCCTTATTTCTTAGTTTATTTAAGAAAATACGTATGGCACTCTTGTTGACTCTCTACTTGTTTTCTTGTTTACAAACCAAACTAAGATACTGTTTGAGGTTATGTTTTGCTTGAAAGTTATACGCACGTGATGCGCCACCTGCTTGAATTGAACGTCAAATTTTTTAAATGCGTGTATAATAATACCAAAATACGTATGCGATAACTCTATACTAATTATTTATTAACAGTAGAGAAAATCAATTAAATAAACATTAAAATTTTCGGAATTTTATTTTTTGCCATTTTAACATTGAGATTTCAATTTGACTTTTGCGTCGTTCACTTCTGAGGAAAGATAAATGTAAAAATAATTTTTTCAAATGAAGATGAAAATCATCTTTTACATTTTATTCGCATAAAAATTCGATTTATTAGTTTATCTAATTTTGAATAAATTCGAATGAAATAAAAATCGCATAAATGATTGTTAAGAGCAGTAGAAAAGCTCTGCGTGCACGGAAAATTGAAACTCGGCGGTAAAGAAAAGCGGAAAAATAGAAGCGCGGTTAGAGATAAATAAATCGTCGACGGGGGAAATGAGCTGACGATATAAAGTGCGTTGTTCAGTCGAGCGATTATAAACCAGTCAAAGATCTAAAAGTTTTCGGGTTTGCAATTTTCAATGCTGCATGGAAGTGTTGACGTTGTTCGCGGAAGGGGAAGAGTCGCAAACTTTTATGTCCACCGATGATTCGAGGTAGTTCGATCATTATTAATATCATTATTAATTCTAACCTTTAAATCAACAAAAATTTCTTTCCTACAAACGAATATTGGATTAACCTATATTTGAATTTTCTACCAAAATCGAGTGTTCCATTATTTCATGAAAAATTATTCAGTATAGGTCATACACGCGTCTTATATGAAAATATTCCCGGAAGTTCAATTATCAATATTTTATATCTCAATTATTCTATTTACGTAGCACAAAAACACAAATTTATTTTTAAATATCTAACAATTATATTCCACAGTGTAAACGAATTAATTTTTTTACTGAAAAAAAAACTAACGTCTTTAGTTATCTGGCAAAAACAATAAAAACTGTTTTTCGTTGATGACTGTATACTCTCGAGTCGTTGACGATCCAACTTAACGATTTCCTATTCTAAATCTTTCATAAATTAATCGTCTCCCGCTAGTTTGAAACGTGTACTATTAGAAGAGTGATTATAAAATCGATAGTATGAATTATTGATAAAAATAACGGTATATGCGTACATTTTCGATTCAATAACTCGTTCGACTCCAAAAAACCGATCGAACTACCTTAAGCTCGGAAATACAAAGCTCCTTGGCGATGTCCTGCAGAATTTGTCACGAGGGTGAGTTTTCATTTTTCTGAATCATGTAAATATACAAAATCCTCGATTACGAAAAGAGATTATTATTTTTATTCAACCTTCATTGACTCGATTGATATTTTATTCCGCATTCCGCGCGAGGTCTCGTATTATCTACCAGATCGCGCAGATACCGACGAACGTTTAATAAAAATTTTAAATAACCACATATCTTATCTCGAAACGCCTTAAAAATGATCAAGTATCTTCCGCCTGGATATACAAGTATATACGGACTTGGATATAGGCGCTTGTAAACAATAACGAAATGTATAATCGCGTGGCGGTAATTTTGTTAATTGAGAGGCGGAGATAAAGCGGGGGCGGAAAATGATCGAAGGCACGCGAACGTATATGTACAATTATGTTGAATTCGATAAGTAGAAAAGCCCGCGTGTCTTTTCGGGCTTTTTATTAATTCAATTTTTCAGGGATACGCTCAGCAGGTTTGCTCGTTTAATTGCTATTATTATTTGCGTCAATGGTATAACGAACGCGGACAGAATGAAAAATTATACGTGAAATTTTCAAAGGCTTCGACTGATGGGGAGAAGAAGGAAAAAAGAAAAAAAGAAATTAACGTAATTAATTAATGTAATTAAAGGGTAATTAACGTAAATGTCCCAATAGTTGGACAGCTAAGTGTTTCCATATTTTATCGTTATTAAAAAAAAAATACAAACTAAAAAATCTGCTTCAAATTTATATTTATATCGTTGGACAGCTAAGGGTTTCCATATTTTATCGTTATTAAAAAATATATACAAACTAAAAAATCTGCTTCAAATTTATATCTAAACTATTGTTTGATGTTTTAGCTATCAAAAATTCATTTTGTGTTAATTCTAAATAATATTTCTAGTAAATAAATACTTGAACGTTTGAATATTAAATAACGTTAAATTAACGTATTAAAAAATAAACCTCTATAATACGTGAAAAATAATCCATACGATTTTATCGAAAATAGAAATTCAATCATTAAAAATAATATAGGAAAAATTGTCCAACAATTGGAACATGTCCATCTATTGGGACGTTTACCTTGCGTGTAAGAAAAAAAAAATCGGCGGTAGAGATGGATACGAAAAATTTTTAAATTATTTGCAATTTATCTTTCGAATGCTCAATTGTTTAAAAAAAAATCTTGCATCTGTTTGTTTGTAAATTTATTCAACAGGAAGTTTATTTTGACGCGATTGGAGCAATTTTCTGAACAAGCACGCAATGAAGTCACTCGTTTGTGAAATGTTGAATATATCGCGCGTGCAGTGCGGTTGCGTATACGTGAAAATACGAGATTTGATTGATTTCAGACTCGAGCACGGAGACGTTGATCGATCCGTGCGAATGTTCCGGGACGTTGGCGCTGATTCACACGAGCTGCCTCGAAACGTGGCTAACTACTTCGAATACGGAACAATGCGAGATCTGCAAGCATCCCTTTAATATCGAGCGAAGATATAAATCGATATTCAAGGTGAGCGCACGCGACATCGACGAGGGGATGAACGTGTCGTTATTATTCCTATATTGCGTTAGAAAAACAAATAATAACTTTGCCGCCGTACGAAGAAAATTTTATTACAACGCGTTGCGATAATATTTCGTAAATTCTCAAGACTTTCATACGCAGAGTCTAGAGCAATTTTGACAATTATCAATATTAATTTCATTATTTTGAATATTCATTTTAATCATCTTTATGAATAATTTCATAATTTTTATTATTAATTATGATAATTTTTGTGAGCATTTTTGATCAAAAATGCTCACAAAAATGCATCTGTATAATTAAAATCCTCTGTATAATTAAAATTATGACGTTTTTTGTAAGCAAAAATCCCCTCGTGTAAACTGTTATCGGAGTACGAAAAAAAAAACAGTAATATTTTTCGTCTAAAATAGTCTCCTTGCGCCTGTCATAGTGCATTGTCATCAGACCTTGAGATTAGACAAAATTATCTCAAACTTAGGGAATCTATGTGTATAGTGAACATATGCTTTGCGATAAAGTTATATTTTTACGCAATTGTTTAGAATTCTTATCTCGGATAATCATTTATTGACTCAACTTTTTTTTGTAAATGCAAAACGTATATTGTTTTGTTTTTAATTTTTTTTCTATTTTGCTTTCCTTACATACGTTTTGGAAAAGTCGGTTTGGCTGTGGTCGAGGTGTCAAGATGAAGATCGGCAGCGCGGGGCTCGTGGAATTGCCGCGGATGCGATAAGTCTCACAATATTGACACCGCTCTGCCTCGCCGCGACTTATTTGTGCGGCATTGGGGCCTTGACTTATTCGAAACTCGGTTTTTGGGAAGGCACTGGCTTGGCAATACTCTGTTGCATGCTCATTGTCACTTACTCTTTGTGGTTTTCCATCACTTTTAGGTAAACTATGATATATTCTTCAATACACTATATTAATGTTTTTTTTTTAATATTACGAATAAAATCGCGGCCACTTATTCCTTTTTGATATTTTTGAATTATTATTTTGCTGTTCTTCTAGAGATGCATGTTTTATCATATAATTTCGCATAATGTGCACTATGAGATCCAACAGACACTCACTTGAAGCTGACACTCACTCGATTGAACTTGTAAAATTGCCACGAAAGGATTTTCGGTAACGAACTACCTGGCGAAACCCGACACGTCTTACCCAGACCTATTCTGATTGCAAATTGAATGGAATAACCGAACAATTAAAAGCGTAATTGGTTTTTGACTCAACCTCGTCGAATCGTCGAGGTATTCTTCACAAATACACAGTTTTTTTTTCGTAAAGAGAGAACGTTAATTGAGCGTGACGAGGAAAAAAAATTTTCAAATTTTCGTTAATTACTCGGTCATTAATAGTTTCCATGGTGATCGGTCGAGGTCGAGGGAAAAACCGATTAAGGTTTTAATTGTTCGGTTTTATGACGAAATTTCGAATCAGTAGGCCGATGTCAAGTGTCGGGGAAAGACGTGTCGGGTCTCGCCAGGTAATTTATTACCGAAAAACATTTCGTAGGAATTCGACAAGTTCAATTGAGTGTCAGTTCCAGTGATTTTCAATCATACGAAAAGTGAATAATTCAGTGCTTTTAATTTATAATATGGTTTCGAAATACTTTAAAAAAATGTCGATGCGGATGAAAGTGCAGTACAATTAACGCAAATAATCTCGATCCCTTTATTCTATTCTACAATTCGAACAAAAAATTTTTCAATAGCGGTTTTACACCGAATAATTGGATTTTCCATCATAAATTATTAGTCCTACATATTTTCAATTTATTTAAAAATCTCCAAAACTTCGTGTATAAAATGTTCTCTGTAAACAATTATTACTATAATTTTTGGTTAATATTTTTATCATCATTACCAAAATAATTACCAGTATTATCATTATTATTAGGTAATACTTATAAAATTTTTAAACAATATAGATCCCATTACAAATCGTGGCGCGAATGGAGAGAGAGGAATCAAGACGTGAAACTGCTGAAATACCATTGCACAGAAGAGGATAAAAAAAAATGTCGATCGTCGAAACAAAAAGTTGCATCATTTTCTGATAATTGTAGTAGTGAACGAAATAATGGCGTTTCTGTTATAACGATTGTAAGATCGCGAGAATCTTCGATGAGATCGTGGTTCGGTGAAATATTCTCGTACAACAGCAGCAACCCTCTTTTCGTTCTCCAACAAGCCTCATTCGTTTGATGTCGTGTAGTCGTTTGGCCAACGTGTGCTTCTCAGGATTTACACGAAAACGTTCGTAAACGTTCAAAACGTAAGAACCAACGTTCTGGCAAATTTACAAAAAATATTGACAGCTCCAAATTCTTTTTTTTATTTGAGGTATATAGTTTTAAGGTAATATAAATAATTAATTGTCTCTTTAACGTGTATTTTTACAAATGGCATACAAATATCGAAGATGGATTTAAAACATCAGGATCAACGTCCTGAAATTTTTTTTAAAAGATCCAAGGCTCAAAATTTGAGATGTTTCAAACGAAGAATCATTTTTCAAGATAATTTCAATTTTGTACTTTTTTTTCAAAAAACTTCAGAATTACGATACATATGCTTCAAATGTTCAAGAAAAAAGAAATGTCAAATGCCAGGAAAAAAGCGAGTTGAAATTTTAAATTTTCTTCAAAGTAGTACACAAAAACGTAAGAATGTATTCAACGAGCTGGCATTTTGCAGCATTGCTCGTATTATTTGAAAATCCACGTCATTTTTAAATCTTTTCTTGATCACCAGAATGGCATGCTTGATAAACATCTCGTTGTTAAGTTTTTCAACTTGAAAATGCAGAGACAACTATTTTAACTTTTTTTTCACAATCTTTCATCAACTAAATCATTGCTTACATTAAGCAGTGAGCGTATTTATATTATTTTCGTGTTGTTTCAAAATAAAAAAAATAATTTTTATAACGCACGCTAAAAAAAGTGAAAATATATAATTTAAAATAATAAATAAAATAATAATAATGATGATAATGATTTATCGATGAGTTTCTGAGTTCAGTGTCGCGTCATAAATAAAATAAAAATGGAAAAATTTGTGATAACTTGGACGGGGCTAAGGAGAACGGCGGCGGCAATAGAACAGACTGAATAATGAAGATTTAAATGGGGCAAGTATGTCGTGTCCGTGAGAAGAAAATACATGACCAAGAATTGGAAATTACTTTTTTACGAGCTTCAAGACCGAAACTCGACGAGGGCGAATGGAGGGAGAGTAGGGCCTCGAAAGGGAAGAATACGCGAAATGTTATTGTGTTACGACCCCAAAGAAGAACAACGAGGGTCAGAACTCTCTCTCTCTCTTCAATTAATTCGCTGACTTTTTACCCACAACGCAAATTATTCGAAACTTTATCCTCATATATTTAGAATTTCTACCTCGTCTGCTCGAACTACTCCGTTATTTCGAATAAACTTAAACACAAATTTACTTTTGGAGGAAAAAAAAATACTGATTTATTAATGAATCTCGATAAATTGCGATACAAACAAAAGAAAAAGGATGTCAAGAGTATTACGATGACGAGCTAAAAAGGTATCTATTATTCATTCTCGAAATTTCTCTCTTTCGCATCAATAAAATTTTTTTCAAATATACTTAAGATCAAAATCAATTTAGTTTAAACCGAGAAAAACGAAGGGATAAAGTTCGAAGCTTTGTTAACGTTTCAATATTCATGATTTTTTTTTTAACAAGACGAGCTCGTTCGTAAATAAATACTTGGCCAATAAGGGTAAGCTACTTAAGAATTTTTTAAACGTATTTTGTTTTAACGAAAAGAATATGGTCGAATTGTGGGAGCAGTATAAAGTGTAAGAACTCATGAGAGATCGGGCACCTGTCGCGACCGCTAACCTACTCGCTTCACTATTTTATGCCCGAGGTCTCATTTTTCGTGTCAACGCGAATGTATATTCACAGAATTATAACAGCAGTCGAAAACTTTTCAATATTTCACGTGTGTTCTTTCCTTCAAGCTCAACGTTCACTTAAGCCTCGATCGACACCCTTTTCTCTCGTTTACAATATTCCATGCACCGCTTTGAAATATCAAAACGATAAAGAGACAAAAAGTAGAGATTCCAACGCAAATTTTATGATTTTGGACAAATTGCTATAACTAACCACGAACGATGCTCAAACTATCTCAATGTTTACTGACACAATTTTATTATCAGTGCTAACAAACGTATTCGCATATGTTCAACTAATAATTTATTAAACTTTCATTTAAATCATTATAGTTCAAGCAATAAAATTTAAGTAATTAAAGATCGAAAATAAAAGTTGGCACGTCGAATAGATTACAAGGAGAAAAAAATTTACAAATATCGATTGGGGACTTTCATTAAATCCCAATGATCTTTATTGGAGAGAAAAGGGACAAGGGGCAGCGTTTTGAGAAATAAATTAATGATTTCTGCTAATCATAAAGCATACAGAGTTTTAACCTTCGTCTTGAATATTGGAACTTATTCGCCCCTTTGCCTCTCTTTCAAGGTAAAAGTCAGAAGACTCTCGTGCAGGGGGAGGGACAGACTCGATTAAAGGCGAATACATTTTTCCGTACACACGTGAAAAAAATTGTACGTATTTTTTGTGTACGTATACCTCATCGGTTGATTTTCATATGTGAATTGTGAAGGTATAATATAATTGCGGATGTCGTCAAAGAAAACTGACTACGAGAATCGTTGGATTGCCACATTGTTACCATTAATTTAACATCGATTTTGCAGACCGTACGAAGAAATGAGGAACGACGGAGGCCCTCACGAGGGCTTCTAAAAACATCAGACAGACTGATTATTTATGACCTTATACGGTGTTTCTGTGTACAGTTCTACTAAAGTAGAACGCTTTATTTTTTTTTTATTACTGTCAGTGCAAAAATCGAAATTTCGAAGTGACTTTTTATAGAGTTTTTCAAGAAGTTTTGTCAACTATCGAACGAGCTTCATTTAAAGTAGGAGTCGCGTGACAGTTGATTAAAAAGTTTGGCTGTCTATGTGTTAGCTAAGTGTAAAATCTTTATTTTTTTTTATTACTGTCAGTGCAAAAATCGAAATTTCGAAGTGACTTTTTATAGAGTTTTTCAAGAAGTTTAGTCAACTATCGAACGAGCTTCATTTAAAGTAGGAGTCGCGTGACAGTTGATTCAAAAAATAGCTGTCTATGTGTTAGCTAAATGTAAAATCTTAAATTTGTACTAATCTTCTTTGACATCATTTTAACATTTATGCAAAATTTAAAGAGGCCTTACCATGTGGTAATCGAGATATTTATTTTTTTTAATTGCCACTTTTAGCATGGGTTCTTATATGGGAGATTAAAAAAAAACAAATTTTCAAGTACTCCCACCTTAAAAAGATAAATACTTAAAAAGTCTTAAATTAAAGTTTTGTACAGGTTATCATCCAATAAAATGATAAATTTGACAAAAAAATATGCAACTTGATCACGAGACAAAAAAAGTGAAAAAAGCATGCGCATCGTATGAAAAAAAAATCATTTGCGATGCATTAGTAAAAAGGTGATATATTTTTACCAAAAAATGTTTTTTGCGACCTCCACGTGATATTTTTTATTCTAGGTGTGATCTGGGCTTTTGCAGGTGAAACGCAATATCATTCATGATTATGCCTCGAAATAAAGGCATGCTGACTATATCGACTATGCAGAAATCAGAAATAAAGATAGCTGTATAAAACCTTCGAATCAGATAACTATAAAACTGTGACGAGGCACTTTTAGTCTCTGCTTTTTCTTTCGAAACGTCTTTTTTAAGCAGTGGACAGATGATACGTATCTTGAGAATCATACTCGACCAACGTAACTCATACTTACATTATATATTCTTTATATACACTGTTGTTCAAAATATAGCAGAAAATGTTTATATTTGGACATGTGTTATTCGTACTCAAGAAATATTTTGAATTTTTTATTGCTGCGGAATATCAAAACTCATATAACAAATATTATGTTACGTTTTTTTATAGACTTGAAAAAAAATTGTTTTCCAGTGCTACGTTTATTATGTTTCTGGACAAGAAGATATTCACTTTTTTTAGAAAATTATTAATGTCTGTAATTACAAAAATTATAAACCATCGGAAGAAGCTTTTCGTGGAAAATTTTACATCATCGCTAATTTCTACACATCATTTCGCTACATATTTTATGAGAAAAAGCATTAATATGCATGTTGCAGTGTCATAAAAACAAAGTTTTCGTAATTGATAGTTGCATCGAAAAAAAAATATAATGCTCTCCATAGCATTTTGTGAAAGTGCAGAAAGGTGGTGTAACCCCTTATTTCAGTGATGCTCGAAGAGATATGTCTAATTTATGAAGAATATAGAAAGTAACTGTGTGACCTTGAAGCTTTTGAGGGAACTTGGCAATGCAGATGCGCACCAAGCTGGGGCTTGCACACTCTCGCTTTTTTCTTTCTTCTTTTCCACCCTTCCTTTTGTTTCTATACAAAAGTGTCACACTTTCATTAATATATATACATAAAATACCTATCAATACCATGTAAAAATTAATGCAACACATTCGTCGATTGTTCATTGCACTCCAAAAAAAAAACTGAACAAAAAATTGCAGCAACAATAAAAGCAATAATTTATCAATTTTCTGAATGAATAAAAATAAGAATGAATTTCTTTTCTGTACGAGCATGAAAAAAAAAGTAACTAATTATATTTCCTTTTCCACCGTCATGTCTCGAATGAAATAAATTGCATTTATCGAACGCGACATGGTTAATATTGCAATCGTGTGGTCGTTAAAATTGAATATTGAATTGATTTGGGGGTGCAGGACAATGTATACGATGCCTGAAGAATTAGTGGCTGCTTCGTGTCGGTCGGTGACGATCGCTTTGATCGTCGAAGAAAAAGCGACGAGAGATGCGCGATGAGAGCCGCGAGGGCGCATGTCTCGTAACTATGGGAATATTGGTGCTGGCGAACGCGTGAACAAACCGGGCGCACATTCCCTGCTCGAAGCTTCGACAGTTGCCAATCGAAAATAAACGGTCAACGCGTTAACTATACCAGATCGCGAGTAACTATACTTTTTTTTAACAATTCGTCATTACATTTTCATTTTTCTTTTTTACCGCACGTAACTATTCGTGACGAACGGGATCTCGTGTCCGACGTACGTGCATGCACGTATATATCATCACGAAAATAAAAACTCGAGTTTATCGCCGTTTCTTCATATTTTAACCATTTTTTAGTTGCTCCTTCTTTGCGTTCGTTTTCTTTTTTTTTCGGAGTCTTGCGATTGGGAAAACTGTGGGGCTTATCGATCATGCATTTCGCGGGACGCTTGACCTGCGAAATAAATTGACAAAAATAAAAAAGAAATGAGAAAAAATTTCGCGCGTTCGACATACGCTGCGCATTCGTTTGTTTATTGTGCGTGTTTGTTGGCGTGGAGCGGATAATCCAGGTAAAAGTGTGACGTGCCTGCGACGCAATACGACCGAGGTGAAGTTCAAGTGCAGCCCATGTGGATGGTCATACTCCTCGGATACGTGTTAAAGAGTTTATTGCGAAAATTTCGAAAAATCGATGGTAAAGTAATGCGCGAGGTTCGATCGATGGAAAATTTTAGTGTCAAGCCGAGAATATTGTTTCACGGCTGAAAATAGGGGAAGCTAAGTAAACACGTTAAATCCGACGATAAAAGAGACGAAAAAAAGAGTAAAACAAAAGTTGATAAAATATCGTGAGGGCGAATTCTCTGATGGTCGCTGAGACAGTGGATCGTACGTGAGTTTGTTTTTTGGGTTCAACGCTACGGTCGTCCTGTGCTGGGATTTTTATCGAGATCGTGCTGAATCGACAAAAAACGGGAAACGGTGGAATAGGAGCTGCGAAAGGGGCAGACACGAAGAAAAATAAAGAAGAGTGGCCCGCTGGCCGGGCTATTTTTTAATAATGTGAGGTAAATGGCCTTGACGAGTGCAGGCCACTATCCGAGCAACTTACTATGGGCATCTGCCTGGACACTGGTTCGTAACAATTCTATTTTTGACTGTAACAATCGAAACTTCTTCTTTTTAATTAAATTAAATAATTCATCTTCTACACACGATATAATCAAGTCGATCAATTCTCAAATGATAATTACACGATCG
>JAPYYW010000536.1:0-64250 GCA_030522545.1 Cremastinae sp. A BG-2022a | reverse complement strand
TATATATATATATATATACATACACGTCGCGATTCATTTTCCAGGAAATCTCGCGATATTCGACAACGTTCCGCGTCTTGAACTTTCATTTTGTCTCTTTCTCGTTACTTTTAGTTTTGCTCTCGCTTCCAATCGTGGCTCCCGAGCGAAATTCTCCCTCTACCGTGACGAAGATTTTCCCGTTCTACCGCCGCGTCTATCGGGTGTCAAATGACGCGTGCAGAATTCTCCGGGAGTTGGATCCATTATCGATTCTCGGTCCGGGAGACAATGACGAAAAATCGGAGCTCGGTGGAAAAAGCGAAAGTTCTGGAAGTCGCTCGTGAAGGGTCGTTCGGCGCGCACGCCCTTTCTCACCCCGCAAAAAGCGTCTCGGGGCGTGCGCGCGTGCTTCTTCCCACTTTACGGACAATGGGAATGAGAGAGAGAGGGAAATTCAACGTACCGTGCCGCTCGGTGATACCGCACCTCGACGGTATAACAGTACGTCTTGTACTTACCTAACCGAGACCGCAAATTGCCTCGGGAAGTCTGCTTCGCTTCTCTCCAAAGACGTTACAAAGGTTGCGAATAAATCTACCGATGCTTTATAGCCGGGAAAAAAATCCCGAAAAATTAATCTACTATATACTTTTCTTTTATTTTTTTTATTTTTTAAAGACAATTTTTGTTAAAATTTGCTTAAACTGTCTTTTACGTCTTGATACTTG
Source organism: Cremastinae sp. A BG-2022a (assembly GCA_030522545.1). NCBI lineage: Eukaryota > Metazoa > Arthropoda > Insecta > Hymenoptera > Ichneumonidae > Cremastinae sp. A BG-2022a. Next base: position 63,540 of record JAPYYW010000536.1, on the reverse strand, counting down.
TGTATCAATCTGTAGAAATTTTCGTCAACGTGCAGAAGTAATTAAATGATATTTATTAGTAAAAATAATCACATTTTTCTGTAATTTCTCGTAAGAGAAAGTGTTGAACGTGTTACAGTTTTCAATAATAAATTTAAAAGAATTTTTTTCATTAAAATTTTGTTAATTATGCAGTAATAATATCTACCCTTGATCAATGATCAATAATTTAAAGTACTCATATGTGCTTAAATTTACAAATTACTTATTGTACTAATAACAATTCATTTGAAATTTATTGAATTTTTGTTCGACAAGTATATCTTCCACTCCAAAGGAATATATTTCACTTTTGTTGAGCTGTAAAAAAAACAACAAATATTTATCCACACTTAAAAAATTGCAAAAATTTATAATTCAGAAACTACAAGATATAATTTATATTTTATTATCCGAGACGCAAAAGTACAAAAATTGATCATTAATACACATAACTTGTAGTATAAATAAATAAAAAATGCATCAACTGTGCGGCACTAATCGATTGCTCGTTTAATTTGTGGGCGTGCGACTAATCAAAGTCGATGCCAGACTGTTCACATTTTGCGCCAGTTTCGTCGTTATGTCCACTCAGCGAAATTGCAATTACTCAACCGATCATTGTGCGCGGAGGGCTTTCTGTGTTCGGGTCCTGGCTCTATTGGAGCTCGCGTCAAACGTTGCCCGGAGTTTAAGGGAGCGGGAACGAGCGTCCGGGGATTCTTGATAAAAGAAAGAGAGAAATGAGCGCGGCGCACAGAGAGTCCGTGCTCGATCGACTGGCGCGCTCGAGCGATACACGCGAGGGCGGGAGAAGAAGCAGAGGGGGATGAAGAAGAGAGTGTATAAAGAGAGCCGTGTATTTCGCAAACGTGTGCTCGTCGATAGAGACTCGCGAGCGGGAAGCTCGCGGATGTTTACGAGCCGGAGACTCGCGGCCAGCGATCGGAGGGCTCTCCGAGCCGGCTTCGATCGCCAGATGGTACGTGAGCGCACCACCAGCCGAAAGGAACGCCGCGTGGAAAAAGGAACGCGAGGACGGCGCCTAGATTTCCCCGTAGACGTAATAAAAATAGGGGAGAACCCGAATGTAGGAAAAAAAGAGGGTGAGACTCCCGTGTATTTTGCAAAATGGCGGGCGCAGGGGTCGAAAGAGGCTAACAAACGATTCGGACCTTTTCGTATATACAGTACGCCGGGAATATTATTCGGAGCAAGACGAAGATGGGGGGAGGAGGACCTCGCGAGAGGATATTGGATTATGCAGATAGAGAAGCGCGTCGAGGGTGGCGCTCCGGAGGATTCCGGGACTAGCCGCCCTCCGAGCAATTCCAAGTCGAAAAATATTTGCATTCAACTGGTACCGCCGCCAGGGACTCTCTGTTCCAACAAAACTCGGGCTAATACGCGTATATTCTGTAGCTGAGCAAGCTCCACTTCCCTATATCTCCTTGTTTTTCTCTCCCTTTACGGGCTCGCACATGCTCCTGTTTGTATTCAGACCCGATGCCATTTCAAACGCCTATGACCGCATCCCCGGCCAATACGTTTCCGAACTGCCCTCTTTGATGATAGCGACCCTCCGCCATGATCTTCTCGACGACCTCGTCAAACCATGTGATATTGCGTCCATTCAAATTTTTTTTTTTCAAGCTAAAGGCCATTCTTTGCTTTTGGATCTCTTCAATGAAACAGGGAACGACGTCTGTTCAAATTAAAGCAAAGAACACAAAAATTCTAACCTATTTCCAGTCTTTAATAAAGAGTCGCTATCAACTTTGGAGCAATCAATTCAAGGACCATTTCCTAAGCCCCCCCAGAAAATTATTACAGTTTTGGATTTTCGAAAGTTTTGCTGTTTCAATTGCATTTTTCTTGGTATAAATCAAATATCAGATCTTTTTCTCGTATTTCATTTTATTTTTCAGAATTTGAACGATTAAATGAAAATAAATAAATAAACCTCTGTACGATAAATAAAGAGTCAGATACATCGATTTGCTGGAATTAGCGTAATACTATACGCATTTGTATCATACAGATAGTGTAGGGTTAAAATTATACAAAAAGGTATCAAGAGAAAACTTTATTTCAAATAGTTTTTTATCCTTCTTATATTAGACTTTTAATACTCTTGGTTCGCCGGACTCTAAAGAAGTCTGAGTAAATATTTGAAGAAATTACAGACAATTTAATATATCGCTTCATTGAAGTCGTAAATCCGTATGATTAATCAAAGAAGAGAACGTCAAATGTAATTCGACTCTAGTGCGGATTATCAGAAGCACGATAAGGCAGCTCGGAGAATCTCTCGACGCTTTCTTTTATTTCAGCATTTACGATACCGAGAATTATTGTCATCGTCTGGGCTCATTGGCTCATTATCTCGTTGTCTTGGTGGCTGAAGGTGGTCCAAGGGCGACAGGCGTTTGCGACGATACCGAGAGACCGAGCGTCAACTCGTCTTCTACCCAGCGGGGCATCAATCGTTGCAACGTTATAAGAGAACGGAAGCGGTTAAGTGTGAACGCAATTACCATGGAGTAACCACCTACGGTGTGCTATCGAATAACACGTATTTTCTCTCTTTTTCCATTCCATTCTCCCTCTCACGCTTTTGCCCGGCTCCGAAGAGCGCTAACGAGCGCTCTGCCTCGCGCGAACCTCTTCCCCTCGCGTTTGTTCCTCTCTGCGCCTTCTCCGCTTCTTTTTTTTCTGCCTCGCGGTGTGTCTCTTCGACGTTCGACCGCATTGAGTCGGTGGCCCTCCCGCCCCACTCGCACATACCTGCTCCCGGTAACGCGTTCATCTTCGGTCATTGATCGCAATCTCCCACTAACGAGCTTACCGCCGGGCGCGAAAATCTTTCCCGAGACGTAAACCGGCGGGCGCGCACCTTTTTTTTTATTCGCTCGAAGGATTTAAAAAACATCAGCGATCCGGTATGAATGCTGGGAGATAGGAAACGAAAGGTACCTGTTCTCGCCCGGAGGATTTTCCAGTGTAGCAAGTTATCCTTCGATTGGATAAAAAAAAATAATGAAAACATAAGCTTGACAAAAGTGACGGAGGTGCGGCAATTATTTATCCGCATCTGGTTACACTTTTCTATCCGGTAGACAGAAAAATGTCGATAAGATTAATCCGAGTGATAATTCATTCGCTTGCCTAGGAAAAAAATCTGTCAATGGTTGATATTCCGACGATGCTTGGTTCGATACTGGCTCACCGATTATCGTGTCCAATCGTTGATCCCAACCATGGGTCATTGTATCAATGGATTATTCACCTATCCTTGAAAAATATGATATGATTGCAATGACAAGTATTGACGTTTCCTTAATATTTAACCAACACTATTTCATAGACGTGCAGAATTAGCGATGGCTTTGACAACATAGGTGACAAACAAGCAATGAGGATGACAATGAGCCAATAATCATTGGAAGAGGGTTGTAATCATCAACATAGACCTAGTACTGGTATTTGCCATAGATTCGTACCTATCGCTTCAATATTAATACTATAATTTATGCAAATCCTAGTCAATAGTAGGATATCTTAGAAGTAGATCTAATTCATTATTGGGTCATTGGTTGACTACTCTATGATTTGTTTAAATTATAATTAGACATCATATACAGGTACAAGTGAACCTAAATCATTATTGGATCATTTATCGTTGATATTTTCTAAGGTAACAAGATGTAGAGTTTTAATCATATCGGTGCAAAAGTTACTCTTGAGCAAGACAGGATCGATTTCGTTGATCAGCATGTCAGAGGTAGATTGGGAGAGTTGGAGAATTTGGCTGGCGGAGATTAGTTTCGACAGGAGACAGTAAATTATTCTCCGGTTAACACGCTCAGGAGAGCTTCAGGAGAAGATACAGGTCCTTGGTTACCGCAGAATGTCGTCCACGCCCTCGCAAACGACGCCAGAGAGGTCCAGCTCGTTATCCAAGTGTCCTCCTCCCCCGCGTTGTACCTCGTCTTTTGCCTCCTGTAACTGATGCCCGGGCTGGCAGTTAATTTCCTCTGTCCAAACAGTGCTAATCCCGCTTGACACGAGCCAACTGACGGCCAGCGTTCTTCATACCTAGAAGAGGCGGAGATTTACGGAAGTGAAGCAAGACTGTCCTCCTCTCGCTTCCTGGCCATCAAAACGAATCCGGAGTCCTTCCGTTTTTTCGCGACCCCCCATCAGCACCACCGAAACTTATATACCAATGGCGGATTCGAGAAAAAAAGGCGATACGCGCATAAAAGGATTTATAAGCGACCCGCGGTGAATCTCATTCCCCGGGGCTAGAGAACGTCATCCTATTACGGATAATGGTAAGCCTATTTGTTTAGGAAACGAACGCTGCCGAGCTTATATTGTCAGGCTAATTTCATTCAACCGAGGTCTCTCTCGCTGTGTTGTTGTTCCTAATGGCGTTACCCTCCAACCGTAACATTCGCAGCCATGCGCCAGCTTACGATTTGGATTTTGAAACAGAGGAACTACCGCGGGCTCGCTCAAAATCGAGCCAACCAATTTTCTGGTACTGCGGACTCACTCGAAAAGCCATTTGGCCTTTTAATCCTCCTTTTGTTTAGCTTCGACCAAAAATATCCCCGATTTTTACGTATCGGCTGTGTCAAGTTTGCCGAGATTCTGGCAACTATAGCCGCGAGCTCGAAGTCTCGCGTCGATGCGAGCCATCCTGCCGTCCCTCGACGTTCCACTTTCCCTCGGAGTTCAACGCTAATGCCGATAATGCTCGCAAGGCGTTACGTGCCCGCACAAACACCGAGCTGTACGCTCATCAAACTCAATCTCTACGATGTACTAGCCAACGTATTTACTCAACTAACAAGCCGAAGAACTCTTTCAGCCGCTCGCCAGAACTCGTGTCTGGTGAAATATTAGGAAATTGGGGAAACAGTGGGAAGGCGCGAGACAGGGAAAGAGAGACGGAGAGTTGCGAGAAGAGATATAGTGGCGTAGGAATCCCAGGAAAGAGCAAATGCTCTCGGGGCTAACGTTTCCATCGCTTTTCTCGAAATGCCACGGAGGAATAAAACGTGGAGAAGGAGAAAAAGGATTGCACGGGAATGTGAAACAGGCTCTAAATATAAATCTAAATATATCCCTGTCTGGAACTCGTTCCTTCGTAACGCGAAGTGACGGGTAACGTGAAAAATAAATAAATTTCGTTCTTCCTTCCTTTTTTTTTGCCCTCTTTTTTCATCTACACTCATCTCTGTCCGAGCGGACAGGCTCTCGGAGAGTCATCGGGACGGATACATACTGCTGGAGCACCTGCTCCTCTCGCTCTCCCCTTCCCTTCCTTTCGTCCCTCGAATCTTTCACGTTAATTGATAGCTGCGAAAACGGTGGTTAATTATATATACACGCGAAACGGGGAATGCCGATCGAGGTTGCCGGGGCCGTGAGGAGAAAAGGCCGACGAGTGAAAACGGGACAGGATGATAGGTTTGAGCCCGCTCAGCCGTAACGGGGAACGAACGCCCGACGACCACCCTAGGAATATCGTTCGGATGAGCAGAGCTCCCGCCAGGTACATCAATCGGATATCGATGCTCGGACCTCGCGCCCACCATTATGCTCGCTTACGCTCATCCTCTTTCCCGCCCCACCTCCCCATCGATCCCGACTATCATCCATCTTTCCTATGGCTAATTGACCGTACACCGAGCACCGAGCCAACTTCTGTATCTCGACGATTCCTGTTCTTCGTCCTCTCATTCTCACCCCACCCAATCTAAACACCCACTCCGTCTTTCACTGAGAAAACCATGCTGACTTATTTGAAAAATTTTATTTTTTTATAATATCGGAAAAAAATAGGTTGACGAGCATTTTTTTTTCTTTTAAAAAAATATTAAATTGTTTTATAATAGTGTGGAAGGATTAACGAAGGATAAGGTAAACGTCCCAATAGCTAAGGATTTGAATATTTAAAAAATATACAAACAAAGAATCTACTTCAAATTCGCGTCTAAACTATCTGATATTTAAGTGACCCAAAACTCATTTTATTTATTAATTTTAGATAATTTTTGTAGTAAATAAATGCTTGAACGTTTGAATATTTAGAGTGTTTCAATAATTGGATAGAAAATTGACCCTATCTCTAGGGTTTAGCAAGTTTGTTCCAATAAATTAAAGTTATGAATAATAAACCTTATTTTTGTATATGAAAAATAATCTATACGATTTTATTGAGAAAAAAATAATTCAAATATTAAAAATAATATAGTAAAAATTGTCCAACTATGGGGAAATGTCTATCTATTGGGACGTTTACCTTAGAATGTGAGGGTATAATTGTGAGAAAAGCGAAAGTGCGAGTTGTGTGAATAATTTTGTGAGAATGAACAGCGATACGGTTTCTCCAGTACTCGTTTCATAAATTCTTGTTTAAAATCTAAAATGCCTCTACGTTGAAACACGCGAATGAAATTCATAAAAATTTATTTAATAAGTGTATAAATGTGATTAAGTTGCAATTATTATTCCATAAAAACATAAAAGTGGAATAATTTAAAAGTATCTGTATGTGATAATAAAAAAAAGTAATCGTCGAAAAAAAGAATACTAATGTTTAATTTTCTCGTTGCAGATACCGTGTCGACGATTCAACGACTATTTCCGGTGAGTTTCTCTTTTTGTTTCGTATATATCCCCGATCGCGAGCGATTCTCAGAATTTCACAGTTTACGTTTGATGTGACGACAAGTTCGAAATGACGGTGGGTGCGTTGACTGCGCGTCTACCGAGCAATGAATCTTCCGGATAGTTGATGCCAGGTGGTGACGAGTTATCGCGGCTCGATTAATTCCTCGGCCGCCATGAGACACGGCCTCGCGGCTCACCGGTTCTCACTTTCGCACTCGCACCGTGTTTTATATTTAAGTTTTCGTTCGAGATCGTTCGTCAACGTCCTGTCTAGTCCACGCCTTTCGAGTGTCAGCTTGAGAAACGCGCGAGGAGGATCTTTCTTCGTTCCCGAGCGCGATTCCGCGGCTTTCCCTGAAATATATCACGAGCGAGCGAGAGAGAGAAAACCATTCCTGGCTCGGCCGACAGCAGCGCGTCGGGGAATCGCGCGATGACTGGACCGAGCGCCCGATCGGATTTTCACAACAGGAAACGCGACTCGGAGACTCCCGGGAACGTTATCTCCCGGTTTAACGAGCGAGATAAAAAAGATGAGCGAAAAATAAAATGGACAAAATTATTTCACAGCCTCATTAATCGTCGCCGAGCTCCGTGTCTCCTTCTTTCCCTCGTGTTTGACGTTCCCGCGAGATCGAGAAACGTGCGAGAGCTCGCGGGGACCGGAGTCGCGCGGATTATTAGATATAAAATTAGCCACGCGTTTCCGTCGGTCTTTCCTCTTATTCTTACCGCGTACTCCGCGCGATGCACGCAGAAGATTCTATCCTGCGCAGACGCCTGGAGCGAAATACGTAATTACCATGAAAGAAGCAACGTGCCGTGAATCATTCGCGCGATCAGCTTCCACTCGGATATATATTGTGTGTTTATAAATCCCCGGAGTTGAACGAATGCGAATCCCGTTTTCGCGATCGCGCTCTGACAAAACGAGAATCTCATCCCCCGGTCTTTAATTCTTATATTTTTATATTTAGTATTTTATTTTGTTTATTTCAATTTTTTCATCCCTCGAACGAAATTGGACGGATTCTCGACAGGAGACAACTCCGGGGGATTGAGTCGTTTAATTAACGAGGTTAATTGTTTAATTAACAGGTCGTGAATCCGGAGAAGCGAGAAAACGCGTCGTTCTGTATCGATGTACGGGAAGTTTCGCGCCGACGAGATAAAGCCCGAGAAGCGCGAGAGGATCGCCTCCCAATAGGTAACTTTCGCCCTCGCATCCCTCGCCCCGGCACCAGGTCGCGTTTACACGCTTCGTTAGCTCTCGCAGCTAGTTAACGCAAAGTTATACTAAAATTCGAGCGCTCGTTCCGCGCGCGCTCTCGCCGTGCGGGAGCGAGACGAAAAGGTGGCTCACGAGCGGCCTTAATAACCGAACTCTTCCTCAGTCGCTCTCCTCGGCTATCCCCGTAAATTAGAGATTAGCGGCGAACCGATACCGCCGACGAATTAATTAATTTATCTACCGGAGAAGCCATCCCGCCGAGGCAAAAACTCTCATTAAAATTAGCCGGCTATTTATGTAATTACGCGATATAGTTTATTCGATAAATATATTCATATATATATAGACACGCGCATTGTAGCTGCAAGCTCGTTCTACTTGCTCGTGAAACCGAGAGGTTTCCAGCCCGAAAATCCTCGAGGAGAATTCTGGCTAAATTCTCGAATGCAGTTTCGAAAAAAAATATTAAAAAAAAATATATATATGTATAAAGTAGGATATCTTGCCAGCTCGTTACGCTCTCATCTGAATACCTAATTGACAATTTGACTAAAGTCTGATTAAGATTCGAGGATGAAGTACAATGCGATATTTTATCTCGAAATACGAGGTGGAAGGGGACTCGCGAGCGTTTGAGCTCTAATTTCGAGAAAGACGGATCGGGCTTCGACGATAATCCCGTGTTTCGAGTCAAACGAGCTTAATCACCTCGTCGCGCAATTAGAGGAAAGCCAGTCCCGGTTAGCACTGTTCGCGCGTATATAAATGTGCGGGATTACAAGAAAAAGGAAGCTTCCCGGGTAAGAGAGCGTTGAGAGACGAGCCGATGGAACACGACGTGTTACACTCGCGAAACTACGTTCCCGAGAAATTTCCGCTTCCTTTTCTCTCCACCGCCGTTCTCTCCTCCCTCTCTCGCTCCTTCTTCTTCTTTTTTTTCTTATTTTAGCCCTGTGTACGGCTTACTTTGCGGGACGCCCCGTTGTACTAATTGCAAGGTGCCGTACCGTCCGTAGATTCGGATATACGTGTACGTGTTTATTCCCTGTCTACGTATCGCCGGGTAAGAAGGGATTTACGATGCTCGACGCGGTAACGCCTTATTCCGCGCGAGCTCTCTCCTTCTCTCCCGTTTCAGGAATTTCGTTCCCTCCTCGCACTTTTTTAATCGATTTCTTGCCTTCGAGCCACCACGCCGAAGACTCATCGAGATCTTACGCGCGTTGGAGGTAAAACTTCGATATAGTAGGTCTTAACATTCAAGAAATGTATTTTAATGAAAAAAAAATTAATTTTTGAGGTGCTCTTACGTTTTTGCAAAAAATTATAAATTGCTTTAACTTTTATTGAATATTTGAGACGCCAATTTAAGTCTTGTGCTAAATAATATTGTAAAAATTGGGTGAGAAATGAAAAGAAAGCTAAATAATTATTTTTATTCGCGTTTAATTCATGAAAAATTCGGCTTAACGTGCTTCATAAACTTTTATTTAGAAATAGTGTGCAAATTAAGAAATGATGAATTTTTTGCTGATTTTACATAACGAATAACGACTCCAAAATGATTAACTGTGAAAAATAATTTTCAACAAAATAAAAATTGAGTTTTTCAACATAAAATGATGCAGAAAAGAGTTTGGGAAGCTCATTCTCTTAAAATATTCTTAATCGATAACAAAACATCGAAAAATTAGATCATATACGATAATTTCAGGAATTCGTATATAAAAATAAAAATATTGCATCGAAAAATATTCTAAAAGATGAGTCTTTAGTTGACATCAACATTATTTTGTTATACGTACTACTTTTATGTACGTGTCAATAAATCGTGATAAAATTTCGTAAAATAAGAATAAGAGCTACGTAAATTCTTCAGAAATTTCGACGTAAAACTATTGGCGAATAAAAAAAAATACCTTTTTCCAGAGATTCTTTTTTTCTCACCGTTGAAATCCATTTGTTTCGTCAGGAGACAGATATGGGGTACGTGTTGAAAGAGATCGCAGTCCGTGACGAGATTGGTGTTTCGTTGTTTGTCTAGGCACTCTCGTTTGCCCGTGACACGTGGACGTCGTTAACAGTCTCCGTCCTCGCTGTTCTCACTTCCTCATAGTTTTCTCTCTTCCTCTCTCGCTCGTTTTTCTCCCGGGCGCGATTGCATTCTGGCGAAAGTAAACCATTAGTATTGGCGCCAATATATCTCTAATTTCTTCATGGCAAACTGACCGTTTGCTTGTCGAGTAATCGGAGATCGGCGTACGAGGAAAAGCGCACGCGGAAGGGAGCCCCTGGCCTCCGATCCTCACGTTTCTCCTCCCTCGCACTCACGAATTCCCTTTGGCAAACAAAAAAAAACGGACGCGTACCTTTGAAATGGAGCCACGTAAATCAACGGGACTTGCGCCCTTTAATCTTTGATGAGACTCCGGAGCGAGAAAATAAATACGCAAAATAAAAATAAATACGCAAAATAAAAATAAATATAGATAAAAATGGGGAAAAAAAATATTATGAGATCTCGCAGAGTGACCGAGGAAAAAAAAAAGTGAAATGGCGTGGGTGAACTTTGGCGCGATGGACCTCGTTTCTCGAAAGTCTCCGAGGGCTTCCGTAATACGAGATCGCGGTAGCGCCTTCACGAATTTTTCTTCCTCCGGGCGCAAACCGCTTCGATCATAAACAACTCCTCGGGAGAATCGCCAAATTTGGCAACAACACTGAACGCTTAACGAGATTACTCTCGTGATTGTGATAATAACAATAACAATGAGAAGGGAGAGATAGGAAAATCAGATTAACGAAGATATTATCGTAAACGGTATTGAATTTCTTGGGCAAAAAAGACTCTGTTCAGGATACACGTGATAGCTATTCAGAAAATAATTAGAAATCGGTATAATTTTGACACATTGTTGTCTAAAATATATTTTTTTAATTCTTTTGTCAAATTTAAAACATTTTAAGAATAACTACATTAAAAAATATATAAAAATTTAACACTGTCTAAAATTTCACTTTAAAAATGAGTTTTTTAAAATAACTTTTGCACATAATTTACAGATATTTACCTAAAATATATGTTTTTATTTTTTAAGATAGTTCTATAGGTACTTGTACTTGCTACGTATGTATGTAAATTTAAAAAAAAACATAATTTTAGTATTTTGTTAAAACTAAAGGAAGCTTCTATGAAGTACAATAAGTATTAGCTATGCTAAATTTTAAGAAGGTTCACCATCTAAATTTCAATAAGATATTTAGGATTGAAAATTGCAATATTTAACATGGGGGCTCTTATAGAAGAGCAATGAAAATTGGGATTTTAAACAATGAATATATCTCAATTTCCACGTGGTGAATCCTCTTAAAATTTGATACGTATAAACGTTGCATGTCAAAGATGAATGACTGTACCAATTTTTAATACAATCCTACATAAACGTTAAAACTATAGAAGTATACCTTGAGAGATCGATTATCATGAATTTTTAATTATTTAATTTAAATTCATGTATGTGGATATATTCCGTCATTTTATTTTTATCTTCGCAGAGTTTACTTTTGAAAGGGATTTTACCTGTCAAATAATCATGAAAAATGGAAAAATTAGATAATAGTAGGTATGGTGACGATTCTTATTTTAGGCTAGTAAGATAAACGTCCCAATAGTTGGACAATTTTCACCATATTTTTAATATTTGAATTGTTTTTTCTCAATAAAATCGTATGGATTATTTTTCATATACTAAGACGTTTACTTTTAATAACGTTAAGTTATTGGAACAAACTCGCTCAACCCTAGAGACAAGGTCGATTTTCTATACATCTACATTAGAACATATTCTACATATTTAAATATTTATGTACTAGAAATATTGTTTAAAATTAATACATAAAATGAGTTTTGGATCGCTAAAATATCAGACAATAGTTTAGATATGAATTTAAAGAACATTTTTTAATTTGAATATTAACAAAGAAGATAAAGTGAGAAAATCCTTAGCTGTCCAACTATTGGGACGTTTACCTTATGGTGATAGAGGAAAAAGTGCTGATGGGGGAATGGAAAAAGCAAGAAACAGAGATTCGCCCTCATTATTCTCTCATCTGGACGATATCTTTATAACCTTTGTCTCATTCCGGGTATATCCCTGTTGAACTTTGTACCTCGGTGTGTATGTGTGTGTGTGTTCGCTGGCATTGCGCCATGCGATGCAATTACAGGAGGAATTCGAGGCACGCCGCGAGGTTTGATACGAGAGAAACCGCCCACGCGCTCTCGCAGAGGGCACCGGAAAGAGATCTCGTATTATTTCTGCTCGGTGTGTACAGGTTTATTACAAAGGGGGGGAGGGGGGGGGGAGAGGGGAAGAATTTTCCGCGAGGAAACTCACCGAGGTTCGAAGGAGGAACGCGAGCGAAATCGTGCCCGGGCACGTATATATACCTTATTCGCCACTATATTTTGCCCCGCGGAGCTTTCCTTCCGAAATTCCATGCGGAATAACCCGAAAAGGCCCCGAGATATCGGAACTTTGCATATACGGACGCTTCAACGATATGGAGCTCTCTTTTCTCGTTCCCCCGCCTCGCCGGGCTCTCGCTTCCAATCAGTCGGACATAACTCGATTACGGATCCCTCTGCGAACCGCCAATCAAGCCCAGTTTATACGCTCCGCCATTGGCTCGAGTGTATATTACCAAGTACGATGCGTATAACAGGGTCAGGAGCGACTGGGAGACAAAAAGGATCGGAAAGTTCGTTTGAACCCGTCAAAAATTGATTTTCAATGGGAGCTACTTTCTTTCAACCCCTTCGAATTCACAATAGTTTCATCAGAAGTAATTCGATCATCCCTAGTTTATAATTGACGATTCACGCGTCGAGAGTTCGCACGAATTTCGCCCGAATAATTTCGTGTCTCATCGAAAAATATTTTGCACGCCGAAAATAAAAAAAAAATGGCGAGCGCGTCCGCAGGAAATCGAGACTGGACGCTCCCGCGGATGACGGAAAAATATCATTTTTGATCGGTAATAATGATAAGGCGATAAATAAAATTTTATGGACGTCGTTAACGTCCGGGATCGAATTCTGGTGTACGTCCTTCCACGCTTTTCGTTCCCGGCCCACGTCCGATAGCGGCCGAGTTTCGCGAATTGACGAGAAGTGACGCATTCAACGGGCTCCTGGCGACTCGCCAGAGCCGAGCGAACACGCGGTTACGACGGGATCTTCGCTTTATCTAAATGGGAAAAAATGGCGGAGAAAAAAAAATAGCGAGAATGCAACCGCGAAGTTTTTCTTGACGCTCGTTATACGCGGAAGCCACTTTTGCATAAATCCTCTTATGAGAGCGAGAGACAGAGATTCCGGTCGGGAGGAAAAAAAATGAGAGAATTACTCGTGCCAAGAGGGAAGCCTCGACCTTCGCGAAACTCCAGAAAGAGGAGCTAATAAGAATTCCAATCGCAATAAAGTAGGATTTGCATTTGATGATAAGCATCGTAAAAAAGCGTGACGCCCCGGTTATTATCATTCTATATTTTAATACACATTTTCCATGGTTCTGTTTTTACGCTCTTCCTTTTTTGCCCCTCGACGGTACGCGGCTCTGCCTACGCGAAATAACTGAAAAAAAAAACGTCGAAGGACACGAGAAATATATTTTTCATCTTTATTATCGAATATCCTCCGAATCGTGCTACTTCTCGTTCCATATCCCTTCGTTGATAAATTCCATAAAATTATGTAGAGTGAGTTAAATTGATTCAAAATTTCCCGGCGTAATACGCGAGGGAAATGTTTTCTCGCGAGAGCGCTCGCTCTCCCCCTTTTTCGGGGATTCCTCGTTTTTTTGTTTCTTAACCTCCCGAGACGCCTCTCATTTTTCTTGTCATCCTGAACGAAAATTTCGTTCTTACCGCTTATCGTAATTATCAGCATTTGAATAATTAATACGATCGGAGCATAATTGATAATTAGATTTTATTGCATTTGCAATTAAAACATGGATTCTCCGAAATATAATAAAATTGACGGTAAGATCTAAGAAAATTTTTTTTATTTATTATTAAGTGCAATTATTTTTTGAAATTAATTTTCGTAGACTTGGAAGTTGGTGTTTCGCGTAGTGGCAGGGTTAGGAAGAAGTCGAGCAAGCTCGCGAACTTTCAATCTTCGGAAGAATTTTCCGACAGGTCGAAGAGACAGAAAATGCAGCAGGCTCAAAGAAGTCCAGACAGATTCGTCGTTCCGGGGCCAAGTGGCTGTCAGAAAAGTAGGAAAAATTCCTCAACGAGAAACGCAGCAGAGCCGGAGTCATCTTCGGCGGAGAGTCAATTCTCGGAGTCCTCCGAAGACTCGGATGAGAATGATTCCGAGAGCGAAGAGACAGAGACTCATTTTGTCAGCAAGAGGCGCATCGCGAAATTAGACCGACAATTTCCCAAGAACGAGCTCGTTCAATCCCAAATCGTCGATCGCGGTAATTTGTCGCTGGAAAAAAGCAAGAAAAACATTACAGTGCAGAATAAAAAGATCACGAATTGTGGGAAAAAACAGCGAAGTTACAAGGGAGTAGGTTAAAATACTAATAACATTCATTTAATTAATTTTTCTGCAAATATTAATATTTTAAAATCAATTTTATAAATTTTATCAGAAAACGAGATTCACGGCTTACATGCTCTGGGCTAAAGAAGCTAGGCAAAAATTGGTTGAGCAGTATCCTGATTTGGGTAAGAAAAAAAGTGAAATAAAAATACACGAGACTGGGAAAAGAATTTGTTGAAATAGTCAAATAAAATTTAATTTTTATTTAGTTATTTCTATCAAAATATAGAGTCAAAATATGTAAATATCGATTCAATCTAACAAAATATTTGAATTATGATCAAGCAAATCTATTTAGTTATTTTCACGTCATTTAGACATTTTTTTCAGTGAGGTATATTCTTCACAATAAAAATTTTATTGCGATGAAAACATTTTTTTAGACTTTGCGACAATATCGAAGCGTTTGGGAGAACTCTGGTCCGTAGTGCCGAGTTTAGAAAAGTGCAGCTGGGGTAGAAGAGCCAAGCGATTGGTATTCAGTTCGTACACAAAGAGCGCACTGAACAATGAATGGAAGATTTCGTCCTCTCTGAGCTACGTCAGCAAAAATCGTAAGAAAAATAAAGGAAAAGAGTAAAATAATTTTCGCGGTGATCGAGTCGTAATGCAATAAAAACGTCCGCGAGTTCCAGATAACGAGAAAGAAGATAAATCTTCGACGAGACGAACGAGACAGAGTGAGAAATCGCAGAAGCAAGTCAGGCGGAAAGAAATGGTCGAGCCCATAGACGTCGCTGCTCACTTGACTCTCCTCGGGGAGTCTCTAATGCTGATAGGAAAATTATTGGAAGACGATGTCAAGGGAGTGAGCGTTTGCGGGATCAACTCCGTTCTTCTCGACTCTCTTTTGTGCGCCCTCGGCCCTCTGATGTGTCTCACGCAATTTATACCGGAAGCCAACGCCGTAGATCCGGAAACCTTTTCCAAAACGCTCAAAAACCTTGCCTACATCATGCCCGCCCTTTGAGCAATAATTTATCGATCACGAATCGATCAATTTCAGTTTTTCAATCATCAACAATTCACTATGACGCTTAAAGTACACTTTGGTTCAGCATTTCAACAGATATAATATTGAACGATAATTTTCTACGTCCTTGTATTTGTTTTTTGGCGCATGGAAAGAAAACGGTTGCTGAATTCTGTAACCAGAGATTAGGGGCTCGCAGGCCCGTCTGGCTTTCGTCGTGGCAGAACAAACGAGAGAACGTCATAAATTATATTCACGTGCATGTACATTGGACATTGAGGCGGACAGTCGGATACCCCGTGGCGAAACAGAACAGGAAGGCTTTGTCGCCCCCGTTTTACTCCCGCATGTTAGTTCCTGCACTTCTATCTCTCGCGTTTCTTTTTTTTTCGAGAGCTCCCTCGGACACGCGACGATTTTCACGAACCGAGACTAACGTCGAAACGTCAAGTCGGACGTTACGCATCGTTGATGGTCGGGCATTCAGACTGCCAAAAAAAAAACGAGATCCGACGCACGCGAATTCTTTTCAGTATCCCCAATTTTCATTTATAAACTCCCACACGAGAAAAAAAAATACAGGACAAAGTCTCGCGGTGAATAAACTCCAAAAAAACAATCGGTGACATTGTAAGTTTGTTGCAAACTGCAATTTGTCACCTTTGTTGCAAATCTCCAAAGATTCGAGCCCCCCACCACTTATTTTCAGTCCATTCTCACGCAATTTGCGAGCAAGTATACTATTTTTTTTTAAGCTCGTTTCTCGTTACATTTTTTTTTCACTCGTTTACTCTTCGCTTCGGTCTCTTTTTTTGCAAGTCTGAGGCGAGAATAGGCATAAGCGGGGTGAATTCTGTCGTCAGGCTAATTATCAGGGGCACGCGACCGAGCCGTACACCTCTCCGTATAACCGGTTCGTTCTCTTCTCTTTCTCTCTCCCTCTCTGTCTTTTTTTTTACTCGTTCTCGCTTTGTGCGTTGTTTCCTCGCTCGCGATACTCGCTCGCCGGTTCCCGTTTTTAAATTCCCTCTCTTATACTTTCATTTCTCTTTTTCTGACCATTGATGCTGCCCGCATCTTTCTCATTGTTCGCAAATATTGCGTTTTTTTTCACCTCGATCCCTTTTTGTTTACCTTCGCAGGGCCCTGTAAACTTTTTTGTTCCAACAGATAAAAAGACACCGCCAGACAACCTCGGGACTTTTTTCCAAAAAATGGGATAAATTTTAATTTAAAATGTTTTAAACCGATTTAATAGTATTTTAAATATTTTTTTCACCTACATCCTTCTTTGTTTACCTTCGAAGGGGTCTATACATTTTATTTGTTTGAACAGATAAAAAGATACCGCCAGACAGCCTCGAGATTTTGACCAAAAAATAGGATAAATTTGTTTAGAAATATTTTAAAGCTATTTTACAATATTTTTCGTATATTGTTTTTCATCTTGATCCTTTTTTTCGGACGGCCTTGTATATACATTTTTTTTGTTCGGATAAAAAGGTACCGCCGGACAACTAGAAGATCTTTTTTTCCAAAAAATAGGATAAAATTTATTTAAAGACATTTCAAACCGAAAATTTATTCAATTTCGGGAGACACGAATAGATTTCAGGAATATTTCCGTGGATTTGACTTCGCGACGAGAATAATTCGAGGCAGGAGGAAATATTTTCGCTCGCTTGCGACGATAACTCGTGAAATTTTAATTGTACGAATTTTTAAAGATCGTAGATAGCGTGTTTTGAAGAGTGGCGTGCCTCGAGACACATGTGAAGAATGTGCGAGGGAGAAAAAGGAGAGAGAGAGAAGGAGAAGAAGAAGAAGAAGAAGAAGAAGAAGCCCGAAAGAGAAAAAAGAAAAAAAAAAGTAACAGCCCGCGTCGACTAATAATAATTATACCGTTCCGACACGTTGGCCGGAGAAACGCGTCCGTCTCGAAAGCGTCCGAGAAAACGAGAAGATTATATAGGAGAGTTAAAGACCCGCGGAGCTAGAACGAAGAACGAGAGTAGCAGAAACAGCCAGTTATACAGCCGCACTAAAATTTGAGAGATCTCAAAGATCCCGAAAGGGAATCGCGCGCGGGGGGAATGACAGAGAAAAGAACGATGAATGGAGAAGGGTGTCTGCGGGTATGTGTTGTTACCGCGATCATCTCTTTCGTGGCACCGCATGAGGGACGGCCACTTGGAAATTGGAAACTTGACAGAAACGATTTAAATACGCTTTTCATTACAAACACTCGTTTTTATTTCTATTTTTTCTCCTAATTTCAAAGAAAATAGAGTAAAATTTACGTTAAACTTTCGAAATACGTCAGCTTCAAATTTCGTACTAAATTATTTGCAAAAACTTGCTTTTGGCTCAAAAATAAAATGTGTGAAAAATATTGTAGCTCTTCTTTTTCTAATAACTACTTTTAATACATAAAATAATGTATAAAAAGATATTAATTTCGATTGAAGATTCATGTTTAAGTTAACATACTTTTATCTGCATATAAATTATTGAATTTATCGTACATATGTACAACACCAAATTTCAATAACATTGACAAATTTTCATTATATCGCAAAAATAATTTTATAAATTGGTATAATTTGTCAAAAATTATTTCTCAGTGACAATAAGCTTCCCAATCTCTCAAAGTTTTGGAGATATTTTTTAATATTTGCCATCATTTTCCAATTTAAACACAGCATCCTCAATAACGATGTATTTTTACATGATGAAACGTACATACACGAAAAACATTTTAGTCGAAGGATGCGAAAAAAATAGTTGAAAAAATAATGCACATAATTGCTCGCAGATGATTTCTCGAGTTTCAATCGAACGGAAGACAGGACTTTTCCGGTAAAATTTCTCTCGGCTAATGGGATACACGCGACGAGGACTCTCGGGTTCGAGCATGAGGACCACACGTGCTGGTCCGTGTACGAAATTTGGATGGTAGAGGCGTGGGCACAGATTCAAAAAGTCAGAAAAACTGGTGAAGGGAGAAAGGACCGGAGTTGAATATCCATGGAAAGAAGGTTCCGTGTAGGTTTCCTCTTTTATTTCCCGAAGAATAAATTTCATGTCCCGATGCAGCTGTTGCCGGTTAACGCGAAAATTATTAATTAACGAAGGCTCGTTACCGGCTGAAAAGACGAAATTACGACGATCCGAACGACACCGTAGAAGCATCAACGAAAAGGAGAATAATTATTTTCACACGGAAATTCAAACGCGATTTATATATATTCTCTCAATTTATTCCCTCGATCGCGATTTTCAGGATCTCCCGAGCCAACGTTTTTCCACTCTTTTCGAATCAATTGCCAGCTTCGGAGCTCTCACATTACCGTTAGTCATCGTGGTATAACGAAGAAGAAACGCCCATACAAGCAATTATTTTGCTCTCGTACGCGCCGGGCAAGTGTCGGCGAGTTATTTCACTTTTGAGCCTCGCGCATGTTTTATGCACTCTCTCGGGGAGCGCGCGTATTCAGTTACACACACTCGAGTGGCAGACACTTTGAATACAAATCCGGTATTTAATGAAGACGCACTGCGAGCAATTTTCTTTGGTCCGTCGTCGATTCGCTCGGGGCGTCCAATATAACCGAGCGCGCGCTCATGCTGAAAGTAAAAAATATTGCGCCGCGAGAAAGCGGAGTGAAAAGAATCGCTCTGGAGAAACAGCCGTGTGCATCGAAGAGACACGCGAGCGGGAGAAAAAGAAATGGCGGAGGTTTCTTATCGAATCGGTCGTTCCTGTCGGCGATAAAAACGCAATTAACCCTTAAACGGAGCGTGCGCCGAGTTCGGAGAGATCCTTCTCCGTTCATTTCTTAGCCGGGTCTCGCTCTCGAATTTAAGGCGATCACCCACGAGCGGCCTTCGAGATGAAAGGGAGACGGACGCATTAATTTTCTCACCTCCGGCTCGACGCACACATCGCCAGGAATCTCGCGTGCGAGGAATGGAAAGCTCGGGATGACTCGAGAGCTCGCTTTCTCTCTCTCTCGGGCGAGAACGAGACAAAAGAGAGAACGAACTCCGGAGAACACGTCTCTACGCACCATTGTAATTTGTGGGGAATAATTTATTCAAAGTAATTTTGGGGAAGCACGCGTTCGTCTTATTCCAGCAGACGATGAGAGGAGGAACCGAGGCCAGAGGCTCCGACCGGAGTAGATTGTTTCCAGACGGGGCCCCGGAGGAACCGCCTCGAGCGCGCGAGACTTATTCACCGCATAAATATATTCCGCGTATATATTCCCGTGTGTGTATCTCGCACACGTTGCGCAAGCAGGTTGTACATAAAACGGTAGCCCAGGGTGTCGAATATATTGGAGAAAAAGCAGTGCGAGAGTCTCAAATTTTTCGCGCTTTTCTTGCGCTGAAAGAAAAGGGAGGAGCGAAAAAATGGAGCTTCCGGTGAGAGAAACACTGGGCGATGGCCCGCCATTTTTCTCGTCTCGTCTCGAGACTCCGGTACACCCCGAGAGACCCTCTTCCTTCGAATCAGGATTGATTCGAGGCCATCCACCGAGCTAAGACCACCTGGTGCGCCCGGCGTTCCTCTCGATCTCGTTTTCCCCGATTCGCCCTGCACGCTACATTACACCCTCTCGGAGATATTGAATGAAGAAATGCCGGGGAATCTTAAATGCTGGGTTAAAGCTCGTCGATGGATGTCCCGAAGTAAGCGAGACTTCGTTTTACATTTTTTACATTTTACATCGTTTTACGTCGAGTACATCGATTCGCCGGAAATCCTCCAGCGCGAGTGCATGAAATTCATTATCGAGCTACGAATCTTCGCATCAATCTCTAGACTCGTTGGCCAAGAGTCGTCCATCAATTGATCCGGAATTCCAGCGCGGAATTTATTGGCACAAGTTCATCGAGAACAGAGCCACCTGGTGCATCATTGAAAGCAATTTTCGCATAGAGGGTAGACCTGTCATTGGATGACATTGAATTTCAAATATGTTTTTCTTCAGTCTATTTGCAGTAACTTTTCTTAATAAATGTTTACACTCACACGACTTCGTATGGGAGAAAAACGTTGTCGAACTTTTGATTTTTTGCTCTACGGACTCAACACCCTTAAGATATCGCGACTTAATCCTTCCCAATTGCATCCAGGCATAAGACGTTTTAATGTAAAATTAAAAGTGCACGTGAAAACTCGGGCAGTGTTCGATAAAAAAATCACCTGTTAGCACACTTATAGAGACAGGGAAGTCGTGCAGAGATGGAAAAGGGGAAATACACACGGCTCGGGAGAAGTTGCACACGCGCCCGCAGAAATGTAAATACCAGGACGGGCAATCAGACTGATTGGTCCCATTCGCTCGGATGCTCGTCATTCATGGCAGGAGTGCCTTCAGGTCTCGTCTGTGGAACGAATGGTACTCGGCTCGAAGGCAGACGAGAAACTCTGAGGATTGTTCGACTGGAGTATGTACGCTTCTGAATCGCGAAGCATTGTTCCACCGTAGGCAGAGTTTACCTCCGACGTTAGTTGCCAGGCCAGATGTACACATGGAGTGAACAGCTATCGTTCTCTCTCTTTCTCTTTCATTGCTATCGAACTTACCGGAACGTTGCTGCATCATTTGCTTCCGGACTGACAGAACTTTTCGTGCTAAAGACGCGGACGTTCGAATGGAAGAGTCGCTGAAATGGAAGACGAGGAATCAAACCCATCAGCCAGTCATTGACTGCTTAAAAAAAAATCGATCGAGCCGGTTTCCACGACGTAATCTCGAACTAGAAATTTTTCTCCATATCTTCCTACTACCACTCGGCTCTCCTGGAAAAGATCCGGTAGGCAACAATGCACGATATTCACGGTTATCGCCGAGACAGGAATCCGCATTCCGGCTCGCTTCATTCCTCGGCGGAGTCTTCGAGAAATGGAGTCCCTGCGAATGTCTGAGAGAAGCTCGCCATTCGAGCGTAGCTGTCAAACATACATTTCCCATAGAGGGGAAGATCGTTCGATACTTTAACTGCGAGGATGTCGAAGATAAGCTCTGGCCATCTTCCAAGGATCCCCCTTCTACCGTCTCAATTGGAGAATCCACTAAATCGTTGGATAGAAAGGAATGAGAATAACTCTTGGGGACTTTCAGTTATTCGTGATATGAACTAGACTTTTTTCTCTCCTTCCTCCGGCTGGAAGTTCTTATTCCTCAATTCTCGTTACCGAGTATTCAATGAAATTCAGATAGGGTAATGTATTCCTCGACTGCTAAGGACAATCTTGTAAATCCTTGGCAAATGCTAATGGTCTCGTCGGTTATCCGAGCAAACTACTTTCCCGATCCATCTGCTAAACTTCCCTGGCACGGGTAGCAACTTATTTATCGAGCTATTTTACGAAACTGATTAGAGCCCTTATTGCCCGTCGAACATAAAGTACAGCGGCGAAACTCGACACGCCCATCCTCCAGCTCCATCACACTCGAGACAATTTGCCAAGTTTACGGGGCAAAGTTAGCAAGACCTTTTGCAAGTTGAAATCTGCTCGGGCATCCCCGGACGAATCGATAACGCTTTCACCAAAATTGTATACTTTTCGCGTTAAAGGACAATCTTGAAGCTCTTGTACGAATGTTAATGAGTTGCTGATTGTGAAATCACTCCGTTTCTGAGCATTTCGATCATTCACCGCGTGCCAAAGTTACGCCCATTCAATATTAAAATTTTCTAAGAGATACCTGGATAGTTTTCTTTTTCTAGACATAAATAGAATAATCGTGAGGATCTTGAACGAATGTTAATAAGTTGCTGACAATGAAATCATCCTTAAGCATTTTAATCATTTTTTTATTGCTTGGCAAATTCACGCCCATTTCATATATTTAAATTCGTTGGTGTGCAAAGATGCCATACATCGGTAGCTTTTTTTTCTAAACTTTAAAAAGACCAATCATGATAATACCTTATTAACATGCTATAAAACTTTTTCAAGTTCTGGTAATTTTCACAGAGGCTAAAGACAGACAGGTTCTAAAGACTAAGAAGATAATTCTAACATAGAGTAACATCACGATTTTCATTTAATTTCAATATACAATAAATTTTAGTTCTGAATAAAAGAAAGTAGGCTGAGAATCTTGAACAGAATGTAGTTGTCATAACCGGCGCGTCAGCGATGGTCGACACTCAAAGGAGAACGTAGGCCAAGTTGCGTAATAGTCGGGCGACGCCAGTACGACCTAGAGCGCGATATCGGGCGATGTTCCGCGAACGCTTTATTGCGGAGGAACCTGCTCGTAGCGGCAGGTCACGATCGATTAACCCTGATGTGCAGCAGCGAGGCGCCGCGACGCCCGTAGGTCTGCCCGATACGGCCTAGCCTCGATACGCTTTGCGCCACCCCCCGGAACTCTGTCAAGGTGATCCTTCACGCTGCACCGTCCGCCCGGACAATCCTGTTTGAAACTCTATAGATCCATGGTCAACTTTATCGTGGGCCCGTTCCAAAAGCGCCCTTTCCCCGATACCCAAGTCTGAAAGTCTTCTGCCCTTCGCTGCAGTATATCGGGCTCGCGTGACGGCCCTTCCGCGAACCCTTCGCGATCTCTCGGCCTTCCAACGAAGTTTTCTTCCACCCCGGGGAGGCAGTTGGGCGCGTGTGCGTGTTCGTCGCGAATACAGCAGTCCAGACGAGGTCGGAACTCCCGGTTATCGATCACCCGTGGCCTCCATAATCGGTACGATCCTCGTACAGGCGACTCCACGCCGAATGAAGCTCCCCGACTGCTCGCGTTGAATTTCTCCGAAGGTTTCGCCCCGAGGGGGAGTAGTTTGCGGCAGTTTAGCGGAAAATATGATATACATGATTGCGGAAAATACGTATTATTCCCGAACAAATTATGGTGGTTGAGCACGAACGAGAAGTCCATTTTTTTTCCCATTGGCTGGATGATTGAAGTCTCTCCGTATATCGATCGGGAGGTTTTTTTTAGTACGTTAGCGAGGAGAGCGTAAAGGATATCAGTGGCTGTTGCTAACGCCGCGGAGGAAGAGCAATCGATGTGTGAGCCATTTTGCGAGATGTAGATAAGCCGAAGAGGGAAAAGATTTCTCGTCGGTGGCTCGGGTGGCGTAAGAGGGATGTTTACAAGACTCGGAATGGGTCTGGATCGAGGGCGAGCGTACGGTCGGTCTGCCTGCTTCCGCGGAAGAAAAAAAGTAACGACGCCACTCGAGAAGATGAAGCGCAATGGCAGAAATCCCGTCCCGCTCGCTTCATCCCTTATTTCATTTTCTATCTTTCCTTCGCTCCTGCATTTCCGCCACACGCTTTACCCCCCACTCTCCTTTTTTTCGGCGGTCGCTCGCTTACCCCGGCTGTCTCTGTTTTTCCCGGTGCACTTTTTATCCCGGAGCGAATCCGGGACGGGTTATACGGCCAAAGAGTCTAATCTGGTTTAACTTGTTTACCAGCCCTCCCGATAAAGGAGCAATGCAATCCGCGATAGAATTTTATGCCGGCGGTTGCGAGGAGCTTCCCCCGGTATTTTTGCCTCTTTCTCGTATACGTAAATCTGACTAGAAATTTATTGCAACGCTAAATAAACTGCTCTAAGAGAGTGGAGGGCGTTCCATTGCAATTGAGCCAAGTGAAACCGAACGAGATCATCGATTGTACTCTGGCTCCCTCTCTCCGAGAGGATTAGCAATGAGATTCAGCCTGGATAGAAATAAACTTATATGGATTGTTGCCCGCAGTGTTGATCATTTGAGTAAAAATAAAAGTGAAAAAGCGGGCCAGGCCAATTCGATTGGTAATCTTATCAGGAGGGGAGAACTTTGCCCGTAAATTTTTCCAACGTTGTTTCAATCTCGCTGAAACGTCTGGCGAAAAAAAATTCGATAATCAGCCCCCCCGACCATATGTCCGGTCTCTTCTCTATCAAGCAAATGTTACGATCGGGGGCTGAACTTCCGAAGAACGTTGTCGTGCGAGTTTTTTTTTGTCCTACCTGCTTTTTTTGTTATTTATTCTTTTTTGGGGGCGAAGAGGGAACGATGAATTACAATTGAGTCGTGGAGCGAGACGCGTATTTTTATTTTCCCTCGCTGGTGGAAGTCGCAGCATCAGCTTTGAGGATGAAAAGGCCGAGAGAGAGAGAGGAGAATAAAAAGGCAGAAAAGCAGAAAAGAAAAGATGACGAGTCTCTTCGGTGACTTCTGTCTGGTTTAACGAGAAAGGGGAGGGTTCCCTTCGTCGTTTCATTCACCGAGGCATCTCTCGAGCACTTTTTCGGGTGACCATGTGACTCATTTGACTCGGGGGCCCTTGTTCGACGAGTATTTTCGAAGGGAGACCGATGAGGAACTCTCGTCGCGTTTCTTCCTCTTTTTTCTCCACTTCGGGCCTCCTCTCCGTCACGCGTCCCGAAAAATACACGAGACTTTTCGAATTCAGCTCACGGACCCCAGTCACCTGTCCCGCTTTTAATGATCACCGATAAAATCATATTTACGAGAACTCCGTAATGAAAAAAAAATAAAGAATTCGAAAAAAAGTACGATGGAGGCTCCGAGGGAAGAATTTCTACGGTTTCGTCTAACGAAGCACCATCTTCTTATTAACCGCATTTATCATTACCTCTCTCTTCCATTCTCGTATTTTTAATTCAATCCTTTTTACCGAAGTACAAGCTTCATCGTAATGGAATTTCACCGGGTCCATCTTTTATTCATACTTCCGTCGAATATTCGAGGATTTCTCGTACATATTTATTTTTTGAGGAATAAATCGTCGAGTACGAGGACATAAGCCGGAACAAAAAATCAGTGTACTTTCGTCGATGAATGAAAATACTTCGCTCCAATGTTCCTCAAAAAAAAAATGGTGTACATTAGAGCGAAATTTTTTTTTTGCTTCGTGTATCGTGTAACGCAGGCATTAGGTTGACTGGCTGACTAACCCATCTGGTTCTCGTCTTTCCGGTCTCTTATTTTAACGAGAGTGATGAATACTCGCACGAATAGTTACGCGATCGGTTATCTCCCTCGGCGAATTTTTCGTTCGGCGGGAGAAGGAATGAAAATAAGTCTCGAGAGTGGCGCGCGAGCCCGAATTTTTCTCCATACGGAAAAAAATGCGCTCGGTCCTCCTAAAATTCTGTTTTTTTTTCTCTCTCTCTCTCTCTTTTTTTCTCGTCTCTTCTTCCTCGACTCCCTTCTTATTTTCGCGTCGCTTCAGACCCTCTCGTGCTCTTCGCCCGCCCTCGGCCGCCCTCGCACTCAAGATTCCAAGGATTATCCGGCGTACGCTCGTTTCTCACTGCCTCTCGAGTCCCCGAGGAAGACGAGGAACCGTGACGTCGTGAAATTCGTTCGCTAAAGCATCCGAGAGAGCATTCCCTCCCATCCCTCTCGAGCACTTCACTTCCCGAAGAAGGAACCAAATTTCCACGGTGCAAACGTCATTGCCATTTTTAAATTCATCTCAACTTGCTTCATTCTTTATCAGCCCTGAGAAACTTATTTCTTCGTTACTCCACGACGACGCAGAAATTGTGTTATCTCTCCCTTTTTATAATTGGCCTACAAATATACAGGTTTTTTTTATTTTTATCACAATGTTTCTTTAATTTCTGAGAACAATTTGAAAAAATAAATGTTGAATGTTTTTCTTGAAATCGTTGAAAAAGTTTGGATAAAAATTTTAATAGATAATCGAATTTTTAAACTTTGGAAAGAGAAAAAATCTCGTAATAAAATTAATGTATAAATATAATACGCTCATTTTTTTTATTAGTTTGTATTTTTATTTTAAGAAAAAAAAATGTTGAGTGTTTTTCTTGAAAATATCTTATAAAGTCTAAATTATTCGAAAAGGAAAAGAATCCCTTAATAAAATTGATGTACAAATGTACACGTTTTAATTTTAATCAAAGCTTGTTTTTCAATTTTTGAGAAATAAAGTAAGAGAAGGAACATTTGATGTTTTTCTGGATAAGTTTGAAGAAGATTGGACAAAAATTTGAAAAGATAATCGAATTTCGGTACTTTATTCGAAAGGAAAGAGAACGACGACGACGAGATAAATCATTACTCACGAAATAATAATCTGTACGAGGATGATAATGAACGGGCAGCGATAAGTCACCGAAATATCTCGTGTCAGCTTCCGTGGAGATATTTTTTTGTAACAGGGCTGTATTTCAGGTCAATAATGTGTGTGAGTGCACGCTGACGTTGTCGCGGGGTGTAGGAAGTGGAACGTAACGAGCTCGTGGGGCTTCTCGCGCGTCTTCTTTTCTTATTAAACGACAAGGGCGTCCGCACGTTTGCTCTCCTGGGGCAAAATAGAGACCGGAGAAAGAGGAGCGACGAAAAAAAAATGCGGGTGTACGTGTGCGCATACGTATGCGTGTGACGATCCCTGGATGGCTCCCGTTTCGTCGTCACACACATTTATTTTCCCTCTCGCGCCTTTTTCTCCGTCTCCGTTTTTTTTTCTTCCTCCGCGCCTCCTCGTTCCCACTTTTTTCGACTCGTGCCTCGCTTTCCTGATGCCTTTTTCCACATTCCCTTTTATTCATACCTTTCAATTTTATTTTCCCTTTTTCCCGCAGCTCTCTCTCTCTCTCTTTCTCTCTCGTTCTTCGCTATATTTTTGCATACATTTCCTCCCTGCATAAAACGATCGGAATTGCATCGAATCCAAATGTCACTACCATATCACGCGAACCCGGCCAAGATTTTCCACGGGAGCTCTCTCGCGCGAAGATAAGAAAGAGGATGAGAAACGGGAATGGAAATCCAGCAGACCGTAACGAACTGGCCGAACGGGACGACGAATAGAACGATCCGATAGCGAAGAGTCTCCGCGTGTCGTTTAAACGCGTTTTAAATATGCTAAAACCCCGCATTTCCGCAGGAAAGATGACTCGAATCAACAAATCGATTATCCAAATGGTTGACAAGCGATTAAAAATTATTGCGTCTCGCCTCTCGCACTTTTACAAGACCGCTTGATGAATTTATCGCGTCTCAGCTTTTTTTGCGTTTTGTTATTCCTGTTTTATTTTATTTTTTTTCAGAATTTCTTTTCTCGGGAGAAAAACGGGTTTCCAGGGAGGTAGGGACACAGCGTTTCACATCGTTGATATGATCATTCGGTTGGAATTGATTTATAGATTAACGCCTCCTTGGAGGAAAGCGTAACCCGTGCTTTCGCGATCTTCGCGCCCACCGCTCGATCTCTCTACTCTCGAACATAAGTGCTCGAGAATACGGTTATCGGACGCGCGCGCTCGGCCATGTGTGCACAAATTTATGTGTACGTGTATTTATTCTTAGGCTCTGGGAACCGTTCCACCGGCAGGCGAATGATATATAGTATTTTAACACGGTGTTATTGAAGTCGAGACTTTTCAGACGAGGAGCAGCTGTGACGAGCCGCGGGGGCGGCAATAACGCTCAAAGACAGTAAAATTATTAAACGGAATATTACGATCGAAGTTTGTTACGATATGAGAGTAAAACGGCTCTTGTGATAAATATAAATTATATACATCACTGATAATTATTTTATTTCACTATTTTTATTTCTGTTCGAACGATCGCGAGAAATAATTTTCGCTTCGCCGAATCTCGATTCGAAGATTTTTCTCCGTCGTCGTTCATAATTATTACACTCTATTTATTTTTATTTCCATCCGAACAACCGCGGGATTTTTTGCGAGTAGAAATTTCGATTTTTTTTTTCGGGTAGCCCACACTTTTTTAAAGGAGATTTGCGAGGGAAAATAAATCCGGGCGAGTATTGTACATCGACAATAACACATTTCACGTCTCGATCGGCCCCGCATAAAGATGGGCTAGTGTAAACGATTCCGTGACTTCCGGGCGTGCAGGGCGATGGCGCATTCTCGAGGACATTTCTTCCTCTCGATATAAACATCTCGTCGCGCACTCGGCGGAATCGCTCGCCTGGGAAAACGGGAAAAGAGAGTGTAAAGTATCGAGGGTAAAGCTCTCTCGGTCCGCTTTTCGCGAAGAAGCTTCTCTCTTTCTCTCTCTCTCTTTCTCTCTCTCGCGTAGAAAATCTCGAGAGAGAGAGCGGGAAGCAGGCGGCAAAGTGATCGAACAATTCTCGCGGAAGATAAAGCAACGGCAGACGTCTCGAAACTCTCCGGCAAGGAGCTTCTGGCTTCGGTATATACCGGATATCGAATGGGAGTGTGAAGCGATTGTGTAGCGAGAGAGACGAAAAAAAAGGGGGGAAACGAGACTGCACGCTCCGTATTTTTCTTGGCGCTTCCTCTCGCGAGGATACGAAACGTTACAATGATTGATTGATCGCTCGTGAATGACCACTTTCTTCGAGGAATATTGACGTTTAATAGAATCTGCTCGATCGTATCTACGTGAAAAAAAAATCGCGGCCAGTCGGATAAGTCTTGAAAAAAAAAGCAGAGATTGATGGAAAAAATGAAGAAAAGTTTGGACTGGGAAAAAATGGGATGTTTGGAAGACACATATTTGAAGTTGAGAAGGGTGGGGGGGGAGCTTTTTTCCCTTTTTTTCGAGATTGTATGCACTTCGGAAAGGCCCATGGGACGTTGCAGCCTCCGAAGTTCCTTCCGTTCTACAAACTTCGCGACGACGATTCTTCTCCACGGTTATACTTGGACTCTCCGGATTCTCTGTGTTCGAGGACATAAATATAGACTTTTGAGAGTTCAGCCCTGGGGATTCCTCTTTCTATAAACCGTCACGACATAAACTGTTTTCTTAGGCACTTATGGAGGCCACTTCTACAAATCGTAAATATTTACTCGCTTCCCGTGCGCCTGCTCGAGCAGGACCCGAGCGGTGGACACGTCAAAATAGAAAATGGCGAAGGAATTCTTTAGAGAATATAAAAAGTCCAAAAAAAAAATGAGAAAAAAGTTTAATCGAGTATAATTTGAATTTTTTGAATTTTCGGCGAGCTTCGGAAAATGCGTTCGAAGAAATTTTTATTCCGTGAGAAACGGAGCAGTCCCCAAAGTCGTTGCGTCTCTAAACTCGGAAGGATTTAAGAGCGAAGTTTGCTCGTCCGTGTAGCTCCGCGTATATCGGATACCGAGTTTTTTTTCCCATGGAGAGTTTTCCACGAATGTTTCGAATTCGCCTGGAATTTCGAGACCGCCTGCCCGGCTTCTTTTTTTTCTCTATACGACGCTCGGTTTATCTTCGAATGCGTCTTGTCGAATCGGGAATAAGACGGGGATCGCCCGGACGGACGCGATACACGCGCGATTTTCCATTTTTGCCTCTCTCTCTCTCGCTTTCTATTCTCTCGCGTTCGTTTTTTCGGGTACGCTCGATACGAGACCGAAGCTTCTTCCCGCTGTACGAGGCACTACGATGCAAAAGCATTCCCTTGTTTCTTTCGGAACCTTTTTTCCGGCAGGGAATAACGGGCGAGCCGTTTTCCTCCGCTCCTTTCCTCCGCGGCTCTTTAGCGCCGGGAAAGAAGAAGAAGAAGAAGAAGAAACGCCCGACCCGTCTGAGAGGTTTGACGGGAAAGTTTGCTCTTTTCTTCCGTCTTTTCCGCGCCCTGCGCTATTCGCCCCTCGAGCGCTCGCAGTCCGAGAACATAACCGAATGCTCTTTTGCATTAAACACGGATAAACGATTTATGGGCCGCGCTCCAACTCGCGGTTCTATTTCAGAACTATTTCGCTCCAGACCGAGAAACTATTTTCGAGACTAAGAACATTTTGTGAAGGAAAAATTAAGGGATGAAAACTTAAAACAAATAAATTTTAAATTTATAGAATTTGAAGGAACAAAATTCACTCTGTAAAAAGTAGATGATAATTTTTTTAAGTTTAGCAAAAGTTTTCGAGACTGGAAACATTGAGAACAAAAAAATGCACGGATTTGAACTTGAAAAATAAATTTCGCAGATAGAATAGAAGAACAATTTTTTTACTTAAAAAAACTACCCTCTGAGAAATGAATTAAAAAATGTATTATATGATTAAATATTTAATCGAGTTTAGTGAAAGTTTTTGAAACTACTTAATAACATCGTGAAAGAAAAATTAAGGGATGAGAACTTGAAAAAACATTATACAGAGAAATTCCAACGAAAAGTGAATTTAACAAATGGATTATAATTTTTAATAAATTCATTTGAAAGAACAAAATTGCTTTTTTCTTATATACACTATTAAAAAAATTATATACACTGAAAAATTAATTTAAAAATTAATTATGCTATATATTTTTCATAAATTTTAGCAAAAGTTTTGTGAATTACAAAAACTTTTTGGAACGTCAGCCAAGAATTTTTGATTTGTTGTTTATTATTAATTCCCATTGGCACGTCAACGATCGAGCCCGAGGAGTGTTTGCATGAAAAGCGACGAGAGAAAGAGAGAAAGAGAGAGAGATAGAGAGAGAGAGAGAGAGGATACTCCGAGGTCGGTTTTATCTGCTTTATCATCAAGAAGGGGCTAACAACTCTTCTTCTTCGTATTTCTCGGCCGTGTCTCGTCGGATGCGCGGAAAGAGGCGTGCACGCCGGGATCATCGCTCATCCGAACGCGCTCAGCACTCGCGGTCCGTATCTTCGGTCCGCTCGCACTGTGCAAATAACCGATTAAAGCGCCGAACGAACGAGCTCGCCGAGCGCACCGAAAGCGATCGCGTACGCGCCCCCTTGGAATTTAAACTCTCGGACGATGTCCAGGTAATATCTTTTCGTCCGTCCGAGCAAACGGAGAAATCGCGAGAGAGAAGAAAAGAGAATAAAGAGAGAGAGAGTAAATGGACGATGAAACAAAGGGCGGACTGTGCATTAATTTTTTTGACTCGTGACGTTATGAGTTACGAGAATTCCCGAGCGAGAGAATCAACGGATTCGATCTACGGAGAAGGAACGAGGCCTCGCATCATTTGCGCCCATCCTCTCTCGCGCCCATATTTTTCGTTCTCACCGAAAAATCCGAGGGAAGCCAGCAAGCAGACGCTGTTCAAACTTTCATTCAATATATACGAAAAAGAGAAAAAAAAATTCGGGCAAACAGCGGAGGGATATTAAAGAGAATTCTTTCTCAAAGTTTTCTCGAGAGATTCGAGAGTTTCTTCAAATCCGAGAGGGGAAAAAATCATTCCGAAATATATTGATGCGGCGCGTTCGAGATATTTTCTCATTGTAATTTTTTTCGCCTCGTTTTAACGCGCCGGGAGTACGGTATAAACTCGATAAAAAAAATACTCGGTAATGCAGTGTTTACTAAAGTCATAAAAAGGGAAATGGCTTCCCTGGCGAACAATCGCCGGGCGTTTGAAAGGAATTGAAGTAAAATATTCTACGGCGTCCTCCATTCTTCATCTTCCTCGGCACGTTTCAGAGCGGAATGTAATTAGCGAGGGCGGGAAAGGACGATAACAACGTTGGGTCTCCTCGTAAATCCATGAGCCGGTGATTGTCCGTCGTCGGCGTCGCCTCTCGTCATCTCACCTCGCTCGCGAAGAAAGAACATAACCCGCGCGATGGCCTCTACACGCGTCTTGCCAACTTCTCGTCCTCTCTCATCTCCAACTCGGATGGACGGGAAAGGGCCACTTTCAAGAACCAAAACGACGAAAGTCCCGCAAACTTTCTACCAGCCCGCTTTTATTCTTCGCACTCACGTACAGAGGCTTCCTATCTCATTAAATAGTTTCGAGCTTTGTGTACTTTCGCTTAAAATAAAACCGTACATCTCTGTCGTTCCTCTACAACCTCTCTTCCATAACCTCCCTCCATGAAACCCTTAAAAAGGTCATATTTTAATTAATCGTCTTCATTATTAATGTTTTTCTTTGCGTGATCAAGATAATGAAGTTCCATCCAAAGTTTTTAAAAGATTTTTTCATTTTCTTCAAGGTTCAAAAAATGATCCAAAAAAAGTTGTTTTTTTTTACTTTTTCAACACAATTTTGTTGCGTGAAGAAATCTTAACATTTTTAAATTTCAGGTGCAGTGTATATCTTTTTCTTTTTCTCAGCTTTCATAATTTAATTAGAGATTATAATAAAGTGTAAGAATCAAGTCGATATTTAAATTATTTAAATATTTATAACTTCTTAAATTTTACGAAAAAAGCAAATAAACCATAAAAAATTTGTACAATTTTTTGGAATTTGTTTTTTATATATTATAAGAGCTTATTCGATTGAAAATTTATCGTAGAAAATGCTCATTATTTTGGTTGCTATACCTAAAGATCGTCTATAGCGAGAATCCAACAAACTAATATGAAAATAAGTTTTTTGACTAATTTTTTTATAACTATTTTTTCCAATAAGCTATTTTAAAAAACAAAATACCGTTGACAGTTAATTTTTCGTGTATTCCAAAATGATATATAAAATGTAGCGATTTCTCACCGTTTTAAAAATCGATCTCCGCGATGATACATCTCTTCAAAAACGAAAAATAACATTTGTTGTTCGTGAAATAATTGTTTTTGGTATACACACGCGAATGATTATTCAAGCCGCAGATCGAGCAAATTTCTCGGGTTGCGTAGGTACGTAGCGAGGATAAAAGGCCGCTATCTCGGGCTTCGATCCGGAGTCACGTTCTCTCGCGTGTAGAGGACGCCCCACGAGGAAGAATGCCTCAAGGTGCTTGCGCACCCTGACCAGATCAAATTCCCGATCATAAAACCGAGAAACTCGGAGAGTTGCCGCGAAAGATGGAAGAGGGCCGATATATAAGCTCGGCGAGTCTTCCCCGGGCCGCTCGCCGTCGTGAGATTTCCTAACGGGGAGTTTCACCCTCGGCGCATATCCATCCCCCGGCGTATCGTGAAAATAGTACGAGGGAGCCTCGCTCTCCTTAACGGGATCGTGAAACTGCGGTAATTGACGCTCGATTTAATCCCGCTCGTCATTCGACTCTCTCTCGCTCGCAATCCCTGGCCGCGCTTTGCCACCTCGGCGCGGAACAAACTTCCAACTTCCCCGGCAATATTCTTCGACGGGTCCCGGAACTTATTCTATTCGTCGAGAGTTCCGGGACACTATTTTCCAACTTATACCGACGAAAGGCTTTTCCGAACGCGAAAATATTCTCCCTTTTTCTCTCTCTCTCTCTCTCTCCCCACGGATGAGGTTTATGGCGGCTCGCGCATCTGCTATTCTCCCTTCGAACATATAACCGTACTTCCAAAATTACTCTCGGCCCTCTCTCTCGATTACTATTTTCGGCCGAGCGGGTGCGCCCAGCTTTTTTTTTCTCATCATTTATGGGGAATTCGATCCTCGAATTTCGAACCAAATTTCTTCTCCATTGTTTTTATATTCTCTACTTTTTCTTTTCTTTCACGATCCGATCTTCGTGGATCGCGCAATGCGCCATTTTCTCGACTGTCCGATGGCGCGCGATTAAATTTGCATGAAAGTGTACTCGCGACCCTCCATATTCGAAGTATCGAGTCTCGAATCTTATTTTCTCCGGACAAAGAACTTCACGTGCGCCGTGTCGCTTCAACTTCAGTCTCTGAATCGCGCGTCAACCGGTTCCGGGTATACTCGAGATCGAGCACGAGAGGATCAACGTGTCGTGAAAGAATAAGCGTGAAAATTCGAAAAAATCGATATATATCGCTTCGGAGAATTGAAAAGCCCGACAATAACTTTGAAAAATAATTCGTCCTGTATGTCGGAGGGAGTCACGAGAAGTGGAAACGGGCCATGAAAATTTCAATCGCGCAGGTCGATGTTTTCCGCGGCCGACGGGGGTTGAAAAACGGCAAGGAGGAGAGAGTAGCTGAGAAGAGAAACGAGGTGAGGTCGCCGGTAAATGGGGACCGGCGAAGTGACGCTGAATTCAAAAAAAAAAACGAGAACCCTGTACTGCACACGAAAACTATACAGATATATATATATAAAGCCTGGGACGTGGAAAAGAGAATATATTTCTCTTTTTCGCGTCTCTCCTATCTTTCGTCCGCCCTCAGCGCTTTTTTCGAGCACTCCTTTTCGCACTCGGAGGAGAGAAAGAGGGAATTTCGCGGGGAGGTCCGTACGCAAGGGAGAGAGACGAAATCCCGATGGAAGAGGAGGAAAAGGCTGTAGGGGGTTGAAGGGGTGGAGGAGGAAGAGGAGGAGGAGACCCCTAGCCTCGAGGCAAACTGCATAATTCATGGCCCTGGCTACAACGTTCATTCTCTCGGTGCCCCTTTCGCCTTAGCCACCCTTTTCTCGATCCTCGCCTCTCTTCCACTTTCTCTTACCTCCGCGTTCCCCCTCTCGACTTCCTTTCCCCTCCCTCCCAGACACTTTTTCCCTCCCCGCCTTGCCTCGCGTCGTGAATCGCGTGCATTGTGCCCTCACGAACACTGCCCCGGTGTGCTGCACACACGCGGATAAAGTTGGCGATGCATCCACCACCCGGAGAATGTAGGCGAATATTTCGCCTGAGTTATGGCGAGGGGAGAGCTATAGGCGCCCGGAGGCTTCGAGAAGAATGCTCTCCCTGGCACGCTCGGCGAACACTCGCCCGGAGGTATAGTTCGACAGGAAACGCCGCTCGAAATCCTTTCCATCGTCGAAAATGGGCCAAACAGATTTTTCATCATTCTTTATCTCGTGTTTTTTCACCCCCGTCCATTATTTTTTTCAGAATTTTTCGTACGTCAAAATGAAAAAGGGGAGGCTCGTGATATCACTCGCGTGTCCATCTGTTCGTCCGTCATATATAGTCCGCATTTTCATACGAAATCATTCATATTTATGATGGTTATTAGAAAAAAAAAATTCTCTATTTTTTATTCTTTATATATATAATATGTATAATGATATATCGTATATAATATTTATTCAATAATTGATTTCATTTATTTTACTGTTAATGATTAAATTTGTATCAATTTCATTAATTTAAATTATTTATTAATGCAAATAAAAATTTTCAAATCAACTTCTTAATACTTACGTATGTCTAGGTTCGAATGTAACTTGAAATTAAGAAACGATTACACGCTCTTGGACTCTTTTGAGCCCAACACAAATTCATCTTATTGTCTCGTGTATTTTCTAAAATTTATTGTTTTGCAAAAAAAAATTCTATTTGTTTTTCGTGAATTTCTTCGAAGCTCGGTGATTGGCGAGGGGACAACGGCGTGCCATCTCGGGTTCCCATCGCTCGGGAGATAAACATCGCCAGGTAGCACGGTAGTCAAAGAGACTCCCGTAATTAGCCGGGCGGGTCTTTCTCTCTCTATCTCTCCCCACGGCGAGCTATTGCTGCAGCCAGGAGAATTATCAGGAAGAAAGTATTGCAGCGAAGAGACGGAAGAGCGAGCTCCAATGAAGCGAAGAATAAAAGGAGAAGAATAAGAGTAAGAAGAAAAGAAGAAGAAGAAGAATAATGAAAGGAGAAAGAGAGCTAAGAATCTCTTTTGCACTCTCTTCCATACAACTCTCGACTTTTCTCCTCCGTATATTTTTTACTCCATCGTATTTTTTTTCGCCCGAGCTTCACTCGGTGACCGATAAAATCGGTGATTATCTCTCCAGAGGCTTTTTCTCATCCTCGCAGAAATTCTCCTCTCGCTTGTGCACAAGCTTCTGTGATATTTCACAGAGAATAAAGTCTCTCTGGCCTGTACAGAGAAAAGCAGAAGCACCAACACGAAGCTCCTTGCCAATCTTTGCCGACTATCTAGATCTCGGGCTACGTATACAGCGAATTCTCTCTCTCTCTCTCTTTCTCTTCCTCTAGATTTTTCTCCTTTTGCTCAGGAGCAGACAGAGATATCATCCGGCGAGTTTATCGCACGGATACACGAGTTTCTCGTCGTTGCAAAAATGATGGTGCAATAAAGTGAAAGAAAATTTAAGAAATAGGCAGGGAATGGAAATAAAACGAGATATGGGGAGGGAGAAAGGGAGAATGATTGTTTAGCCAACAGGTGCGTTTGCCTCCTGGAATACGAAATTCAGGAATAAAAGCCTCCACGTTTCCTGGCTTTATTCCAAGTGAAAACATTCGTGCCGGACGTGGGTGAAGCGCAGCGTCGAAATCGAGAGCTTATTCTTTTCCTTCTTATTTTTCCTGCACGCGCCCCTCCCCTCATCGCAATCCCGTGCCGTTTAATTATCAGTTTTGCATGGTAATTAAAGCGCGAACCAGTCGCGCGAGAGGTGTCGCGATTAAAAATGATTATACACGCCGGGCTCGCGATATCTTCCGCGTATAGAAATTGTCCCGTTTTCTCGGCGATATTCGCAAATTAATTCATCGTCCCCTTAAATTCTCAAAGAACGATTATCCGTGATATTATTTCAGGCTTTAAATTCATTCGAATAGATTTTTATTCGGCCCTTGTGCTCCTTTTATTCCCATTGAAATAGCCCTCGCGTCGAGACAAGCTCTCGTCCGCGCAAACTCGTTCCTCGAGTTTTGATCCCTTATCGCTCGGTCGCTCGTTTTCTTTATATCGCGACACACGTCTTGGCTCGCGGGGAGAAAATAAATGAAAATAAAAAAAGCAGGGAGAGAAAAAAATGGTACACGTACTAAATACGTCCTGAGACGGAACCCGTGTGTGCCGGCCATTGAAGAGCGAGTTCTGGGAACGTCACCCACGAGAGTGCACTCTCTCCCTCCCTCTTATTTCTCGCTCTCTTGTCTCCCCCTCGCGGCGTATCAGCGAGGGAGAAGACTTTTTGTCTCGTTCAATTTTGCGAGGGCATGTCGCCCGGCGCGGAGAGAACGCGCCGGCCGGGAGAAACGAAGAAATAAAGGACTCGCGAGAGAAGGTCCTCCAGAAGTGTAATCTCCCTCGCGCGTTCCTCCATACGCGCATATAAATTTATACTCACTTTTTTTTCGGTCCCACGGGTTCGCGACCTCGCTCTCTCCGACACACGTCGTGCCTTTCCCGGAAAAATGCATCCGCCGGGCTCCGGAGAGAAACGCGAGAATGATAGAGAGCGAGAGAGCGAGTTTCTTGATTTCAACGACGAACTTTACGATCGAGACTTCTGACGTACCATTTTTATATATCTGCTCCTTCTTCTCCATTTTTTTCACCAAATAATTGATATTTTAAGTGTGTAAATCGTGCTTGAAATATGTACCCTTTGACAAACAACTCGGGAGAGTGGGGAGGGTGAAAAATGAGAGAGACTGGCTGAAACGTTCGAAAGTCCCGGGCTAATTAGCCGAAAAGCAAGAATAAGATGGCGACGATAATTTTTTGCGGGATCTCATCGTCTGGTCCTCGCGTCTTTTACTCCGCTTTTTTTTCTCGCCCTCCATCTGTCTTCTTTCCTAAACTCGCCGTTTCTCGTCCCGCACACGCGCGCACATGCCATCAATCCCTTTTTTCATTCTCTCAACGCCCTTTCGCCGGAATATCTTCGCTCCTTCATTCAATTTCTTCTCGAAATAATTATCACGGGGAGATCATTCGAAATTGAAAATAAAAATAGCCGGTTGTTTATTTCTCGCTCGGCACTCTTTTCAGCAATTTCTTTCTCGATTGCCATCTCGCGTCGCGACGAAACTCCCGAGCCTCCCTCTTCATTTTATTTCTCTCTCGCTTCGATGATGCGCGCTCTTTCTTTTCGCGTCCTCTCCCCGCTGCGCGAGCTCCGAAGTCTCCGCAGCAAAGACTCTCCTCTCTCTCTCTCTCCCGGCGAACAGCGCGTCCGATCCTAATCTCGATAATGACGCGTAATGGCTCTCCGGGCTAGCGTGAATGTGCCCCTTTGTCCGTCTCTCATCGTCTCCCCGCTACAAGAGAGACTCCGGAGCGGGCGATGAGGGCTCCGAACAGGCCCCGTCCAGTCTATAACCATCCCGGAATTCTTTCCTTCCCAACACGAATAAAAAAACTCACACACGCCCGAAACGCGCCATTTCTCCTCAATCGAAAAAGTACGAGCCAAAATGCGAAAGTCTCTCCCTCCGCGCCAACTTCGCTTCATTCTACTTTTTCTTTTTTCTCACGTTTCTTTCCTTACGTTTTTTTTTTTTCGTGTACTTTGTCCGTGTATTTTTTTTTCGTGGATTTTTTTCTGCGTATTTTTTCCGTGTATGTTTTTTCCCCTTCGGTCCCGAACCCAATGTCTGCCGCGCGTTTCTTCAATTTCCTTTTTTCCCTTTGTTTTCCTCCGAGATCGACGATACGGCGAGAGAAAGAAGGAAATGGAGAAATAGCACGGAGGATCGGCTACTTTTCTCCTTTTTCTCCGCCTCGTCGCATTGTTTTTTTCACCGATACGAGAATCGATGCTTGAGAGAGAGCCAATTTTCAGTGGAAAAGGACTGTAAGTGGCCGGCTCAGTCAGCCAACAAATTCGAGATTACGATCTGGCAGATCGATCGAAAATTTTGCACCATGAAAAGTATATTTTTTCAAATTTGAGAATTTTTTTCAAATTTCTCTTCAAACATTTGCCTAAAATATGAATAATTTTTTTCTATTTTAAATCTTGTATACAAGAAATTCCATGTACAAATTTACATATAATTTAATATGTAATTTATTTTGAAAAAAAATCAGTTTATAAATAATTTTTTTGGACTTTTGTTGCAGAATCTGTTATGACTGTCCGATGACGAGAGGTCTGAGGACGTCAGAAACGAGATCGGAATCGAGCGGAGGTACGAAGAGTGAGCGAAGTAGCGCCAGAGCGAAAATGGATCGTCCGGGAAGGTGGCATCTCGTTCTGAGCCTGCTGATCCTCGCGAGCACCCGAGGCTCGAGGGCAATAGACATATGTGAGTACAATATTCTCGAACGTAAAAAATTAGAAAAAAAAATACTAACCGAAAGGCGTTTCGAGATTGATTTATGCTACCGAGAGTACGTTCCTTGTTTTTTTTCCCTTTATTTTTTTTTATTTCTGCTCCCCTAACGATTTTTCACAACCTCGCACAATTCCTTCGTTATAAACGTCTTCTCGCCCTGGCCCAGCATATAATAGCACTCTGTTCGCGTATAAAACTGCTTGCACAAATTCCTCATTGATTTATCGGTCAGCACTCCCGGCCCTTTAATTCGATCAAAAGCTCTCGGTTTCGGCCCGAGGCAAATTGTTACTTCTCAAACGTCCTACCGTCCTGTGAATTATTATTGTACTCGTTATTCCGAAGTTGGCTAGTGCCACTATCGATTACCGCTCTCATTTTCATTCCCCGACAATAAAACCCCGGTTTGCCTCGCATGCGAAAAAAAACGATCCGATGAGAAAGGGGAGAGAAAAAGAGTAAAAAATAACGTTGAAGTTTCTTGGCCCTCCGAAGATAAAGAGAAAAAAAACGCGAGTACATGCCAAATGGCGCGAATCGTTCCTCAGACTCATGAATATCGTATACACAGCCCCGTGTATATATTTCTCTCTCTCTCTCTCTCTCTCTCTCTCTCTTTTTCTTTCTCTCTTTTTTTTTCATTTAACGGAATCGCGGACGTACATTCTGCCAAAGTTCTCGTATCGATGCCGAACTTCCTCTCTCCTCCCGACCCATCTTCCGTCCCAACAAGAAAATCGAAATATCG
Organism: Cremastinae sp. A BG-2022a; assembly: GCA_030522545.1. NCBI lineage: Eukaryota > Metazoa > Arthropoda > Insecta > Hymenoptera > Ichneumonidae > Cremastinae sp. A BG-2022a. Next base: position 23,479 of record JAPYYW010000536.1, on the reverse strand, counting down.
CTCGTATTCCGGCTAATACACGAGCTACGCGAAAGAAACACGCCGACGTTACACACCGTTGTATTTGCATGCGTCGGGAGCTATAATTCTGGGCTCCGCGCTCCTCGATCTCTCGATAAAAACCGACCGACGCATCCTGTGTTTTATGCGCGTATTTTACGTACGCGTGCACATTTATTTACCGAAAATAAAATATTCGCGTTAAGCTTGTCCTTTTTTTGACTCATAGAAAAAAGATATGTGTCAAATTTTTAAAGGTGAATTTTAAAGATTCGGAAATTCATTTTTTCCCCAAAAAATTGGTGTTTCAAATTTGAAATTGATTCACCTAATGGTTTTCAGAGATATGAGAATATTTTTTTTACTTTTACATCGTTATTCAATGCAATTTATGTTGTACTTGTAACTAAATTTTGTTATTTTTAATTATTTAAATGATAGTACTTGTCAAAATTGCATAAAAGTTCGCTTAAATTAATAAGTATCTTTCATTTGTTTCCAAATAAAATTCAGATACACTTCGTTAATTTTTTTTCCATGGAACAAAAACGTCCAATATTAAAGACATTTTACGATTCCGAGTCAAATTTTTCCTATCGTTTACACGTGCATAAAAATACTCGTGTATAGATTTTTTTCGCACACACGAGCCGAGGATAAAAAAAAAGCGTATCCTGCTCAGTTGAACATTAGCCGGTTCGATCCTTTCGCAGTACGTGTGTTTCTGCTCGGTTTGCTTTTCCGAGCGATCGAACATCGCCGTCTGAGGAACATCCTCCCGGCCGGCTCTCTCCACCTGCCTCCACCCTTCCTCCCGGCTTATCAGGTAAACAGATAGAGAACATTCATAAAGTAAACGAGAAGTAAAATACGCGCGGCACCCAAAACAGGAAGCCGGATTGCGAGAGCTCGCTCGGCAAATTAATTATCGCGATCAATTAAATCGGGAGCGAAACATTCCCCGACGGAATACATTTTTTCTCCGCAATAAAATAAAATAAACAGCAGAGCATCGGAAAATGTTTCTTCGATAAAGAATATTTATGGAGTGTCGAACAATTATGGATGAATATACGTAAAAAACGTATTGTTTTTTTTGCCTCCAAATTTCGAGAACGAGCTGCGAATTATTTGGGTGGGCGAAATTTGTTGATCGAGGAACGATCGGTCTGTCGTTGGCGAATTCGCGGTTGTGTAAACGCCGGGCGGCGTCGCGGCGGTCGAGTTTTGCGGCGGGCCCTTATTCGTCCGAGGGGAAAGGGGCGCAAAATCACGAGAGAGATCCCGCGGTAGGGGAAACAAGAAAAGGCAGATGCAGTTTAAAGCGCGGCATAAACTGCGATGTTAATGTTGCCGGTGATACATAAACTCGCGTTGTACGTACACGCGCGCTCCCTCGGAATTGCGGTTTCGACGTTTTCCCCCTCTCGAGCCCTCGCTACGTGCAAATATCCGTACTTATTTACCGATCCGTCCGTAATCGACTCCGCGCGAACGTTGAAAAATAAAATTCGATCCGGCAACGCTCGCGAGCGCCATCGTATAAAAAAATGATAATTAATCTCATCGCTGCGTCGAGAGATTAATGCGCTGGATAAAAAAAAATATATGTATCGGACTCGTTAATGGCCTTTCTCGACGAGTGGACAAATGCACGTAATTTCCCGGAATCGTGAATGCACAATGCGCGTACGGGCGATTACGGAGTGCCGGAGAAAGAGAGAGAGAGAGAGAGAAATGGGCGTCAAGTGCACGAACGCGGAGGAAAGTGTGGGAGCCCGCAGACTCCCGTCCCACCCGCACTTGACTCGTTCGTGCGAACGGAACGAGCGAGCAAAGAGAGCTCGTTCGCGCTCCAACACTAGCGCGTTTATCAGCGTACGCGCCTGTGTACACGAAACTAATGTGAGAACCGCGAGTGTGGAAATTTCATGCTCTTGCGCAGAAAAAAAAACAAGGATACAAAGGAAAATCGCGAAACGAAATAAAATTTAATTTTTTTTTTTATCGTTAAACTATATTTCAACTCTCGCGAATTATTCAGTCAGTTTTTAATTGCTTCTCGAACATTCAAAAGAAGCGAAAATGGAGTTTGTTTCTTTTATTGACGTTTCAATGGGGGAAAATCGAATTTCTGTCTGTGCCTGATGAATACTTATACTTTTAAAAATGTGCAATCGACAATTCATGTTGAAATTTATAAAAATTGTATTTTTCACTCATCACAACTAATAGACATTCTCAAACCTTGCTATACAATTCCTTTCAAAGCTTTATTCAAATTAACACAGTCGAATTTTCATTGCAGACATGTCTGTCATTTAAAAATTTCCATCATAATAAAAAGTCACACTAAATAGCTTCAAAGTGTCCTTGATAAAATCCCCTTTTTCTCAACTCTGAAAAAATGAATAGAGTCGTTAAAGAAGTTCATGAAAGAGGCTTTTTTTATTCAAAACCGCGCTGTGTTCTCTCAATGGGTTTGTTAATGTAAAAAACGTGTACATCAAGAGTCAAGAAGAATAATTAGCTCGATGGGGTATATGTTTAATTCGTAAAATAGAATTAATTCATACAAGGAAGATTTTCTCGCGCGATTCGCGACACGTTTCGCGGACACGCGGATGTCCGGTCGTACGTGCGTGGAGGCTTACTCCTTCGGTCTTTGCCGAGGCTATATTCCACTACGTGGATATACATTTTGATCCAGACGGGAATTACATTCGTGCGTACATTGCGGACACGTACATTTCTGCTCCGACTCCTACGTACGCGCTTTCGTATGTACATTCTGCGTACACGCGCGCGGCCCTGCGTCTACGTGTTTCTACTAGACAAGCCTCGTACCAGTCTCAAGGCATGTACGACACGAGTTCAACACTCCGCTGGCTGTGTAAAACACGAAACTAGACTAACGCGTGAGTGTCGATAAATGTACCTCGGCCAGGCTTGGATAAATAAATCATTGAGAGAACTATTTACTCTTACGTCAATTATTTTCGTTCCTCGACTACTTAACTATATTTTAATTGATGTGACGGGGCATAATGTAAAAAAAGAACACGATAAGGGTCGAGAAATAAGCTTGCCTTGAAATTTATAATGAGAGTACATTTTAATTGAAATTTTCTTGAATTAAAAACACTTAACGAGTCTTTTCGAAGCTAAATAAAGTTATAATTGAATATTTATAAGATTGAGATAACAAAAAAAACTGTGATCAATTTTTGATTGATTAGGATAATGTAAAAAATAAATTCACTGTCTTTTTGACGTTGTGGAATAATATCGGATATGCAAATGTTCCTTGGTGTTTAAATAATGCAAAAGCATACGTGGATGTCGTCAATAGAGGGTGACTAGGAGTTCCTTTTGGGTTTCAATCGACCTATATCGGAAAACAAACACGTTGGTCCCTCTTTCCATATTTCTATGGGCTGCAACGAGCTAGGAGAGCGTTATGGAATTGTCACTCGGGCGCGTGGTGACAGAGAGACTGCCGAGTTGTTCCCCTTGTCTCTTCTCCGTCGTCCGTGTCCTCGATTGCCACAGTCAAACCACTTTCCAATTACGCCCGGGGCCTCCATTAGGTCTCGCACGAACCACCGCCGAAATGATCGCTTCAACCCTCCGCCACCCGGGTCATCCATACAGAACGCTGCGTATACCTCACCGTCATCGACGGATATTAACATAACAACCGTTCCCGCGACGATAAACAGGCTAACCGTTTCGACGTCTATGTACCGAGCCTCTGTCTATATGGAATTCTCCCTAGTATTGACTCGTACGAGAGAGAACGTAAATATTCCCTAGCTGTCGTCGATTGGAACTTGTTCTATAGCCAAATTCCTACAGATTAAAGATATGTCTATCATAAAAGTCATACTAAATGAGGGTCTAATGTTTGACATTAACTTTAACATTATCTTAAGGGTTCTTTTAAAGGGTAAATCAATTAAGTTATCATCTACATCGATTGTTATATTCTCTTTAATAGCTCAATGTCCAATGCTATTGATCAATTGATCAATAAAATTGATCAAAGGCTCAATTTTAATTTCATCAAAAATTCCTATGTACTGAAGATGTCTATCAAAAACGTGATATTGAAATGTTTTCTAGTATTGACTCGCACGAGAGAGAATGTACATATTCTCTGTCATTAATTAAAACTTATTCTATAGCCAAATTCCTACAAATTAAAGCCATCACGAATCTCATACTAATCGTAAGAAAAGGCTAAATATTTGGCATTTATTTTGACATTATCTATAATTAAATATTTTACTAGTCAAATTAATTAAATTATACGAAAATTTTTACACTCTCTCTAATTGATCAATGCTCGACTGTACAACTGCACTGAAAAATTGCGTGACAAAAATTATCCCGAATTTGAAATATATCCTAAAAATTTATTTTAAAAACGCTCAGACTCCGTTCAATAATTTTTATTTTTTTTACTTATTCATCTTATTATCTCATAAATACTTGCACTGTTTTTAGTGCAGCTTAAAGTAAGCGAGCTGTGCAGACAGTTCATATTTGCGTCCTCAACTCGAGACTTTAACAGCGTTCCGTGCATGCATACGCCGAAGAGTTTATGCGAGAAAATTCTCTTGGCTCCTTTCCGGAGTCTCTTTTCTGTCTCGACGCCGAGGTGCCGCGCATCAAAGGATCTCGTCCTTTTTCACTCGCGTCTTTGTACTCTCGCCGTGCGTTCGAGTCTCATCACTGTCCTCTCCTCGTCAAGCTCTCGCGTCACGGCCGATAAACGAAGAGCTCGCTGACTCGAGAGCTCGCTCGCAATATATAATCTCCAGCCAGAAAATCTCTCGCGAGCGAGAGAGAAAAGAAATAAGTTTTTTGGAGATCGGGAGAGGCTGTCAATTGAGAATTCTGTCATTCCCCTGTCCAAAGGCCAATCGTTCGGAGGCGTTTACCCGAGGCGCACACGTGAAAAATGTGTTTTCCACTTTTTGTTTTTCGTCGCACCAGACGCTGAGAAAACAAACGCGCGAGGGCAATTTCGACGGAGGCTTCGTTCCTCGTTCTCGTCACCAAGGGGTTGACGCGGAAGCCTCGGGACGAGGGGCGGGAAGGGAACGACCGGTGGAAAGCACATTACGCGGAGGTCGAGAAGGATCGAGGAAAAAAGTGCGTGGCTCCGAGCGCGGGGGCGTAAAAGTAGAACTTCCGCTCTGGCAGCCATTCCGGCGCCGGCGACGACGCCCGAAATACGACGAGCTTTGGTATTCACCCTTCCACAAATATATTTCGGTAAACATCGCTAGAAAATTACGATAAAAATTTGATCCGACGAGCGCGTCGCTCGACGGAATACATTTTTTTTCCTGATTCTCGGCGATAACTCCCCCGTTTGTCCTTGGCGAGGATAAAATACGCCGGGGACAATGGGAAGACACACGGGGATGAATGAAAAAGCGCGAGCTTTGGCAGGCTCCGGACGAAATTTGTTTGGAGTCCGCTCGTTTACCGTGCATGCATTTCCGGGCTCTTTTCACCGCGCTTGCCGGAGTGAAAGGTCGTCGGCGGCAGCTCGAAAATGAAACAGCTTTTGCTCTGCGGCCATCGCACACACGCCCGCTGTCCTTTTTACCGAGTCCGAGACTCCTCTCTCGCTCCGAGAGATCCAACAAGCGCTGTAATTAAAGTCGTACGGGATCCCGAGTGTGCGCTCCGTGTGACGGTTTTTCGCAAGCAGTTTGAGCCTCGGTTTCATCCCCCACACGCGCTTTTGACTCCACCACAAAGAGATGAGTCCGTGAAAAAAAAAAGAAAAAAAAACAAGAAAAAGAAAAAACGAAAGACAAAGCTAACGTGGGACGGGATCAGCCTTGAAATGGAAATCGGGTATAAGGATTCGGGCTTTGATGGAGCGCGGAAAAAAAATGGAGTCGGGCGAAATAAGCTTTTTCCCCAGAGTTTCCATCGAAATCGATCGGAATTCGACGAGCGTCTTCCGCAGTTTCCGGCGCGTGAGAATCGTGATACGCGCTATTCCGTCCCCTAATCACTGCTCGCTCATTCGATTAATTAGAACGAAACGGGAGCGCGGAGGAGCGAATCTCCGACGAAATCAGCGGGACATCAATTAACTTGAAAGATTTTTCGTGCGGGGTGGAAAAACCGGGGCCGTTGTTGCGAGAACTCGCGAGAATAATATTTCGGGGGTTCATTCTCGCAGACAAGCTTAATCCCGGGAGAGCGAGTCATGATTTATGCTTTAATATCGCGCCGGGGTTGCGTAATAAGGCACCGGTGTGTTGCCCGCGCTTAAGATGTTTTTCGCGCGTAAATATACGGGGAATATTCGCGGCGGGGATGGAGAACGCGATGAGACGAGAGCCCGGGCCAGTAATTAATTTACATTCGCGCGAAAAGCGACTGGGCGGAAAGGGAAATGAAGGCGAACGCCGCCGCGAGGAGACGGTTAACACGGTTTACCGCGAGAGAACTGGATAACGACTGCTTGGCCGTAGCGACAAAACGGCGCGGCTGGGAGAGAAGAGAGTATCCCGGACACTGGATTCCGCTCGCTCTTTTGCCAGGCTCGCCCGGTTGTTAATAGTAATCACGCTGCAACAAAGAACCGGAGCCTCCCTTGGCCGCGGGCGAAATTCAGATTTGATCTACCGAGTGGAAAATCTCTTACGCGGCGACTTCGCCCTTTCTTCTCTCTGCTCATCGCGTTATATACCCCCGAAAACAGAGAAAACTCCAATTTTTCTCAATTAACGGTTTTAACGACTCGCACACGCTACATTTGACGCGAGATGAAAAATCTCCGGATGAGACGAGACTTCCGAAAACATCGGCTTAAATCATCGAGAAAACATTCGGGGGAGGTCGATAAAAAGTACGGTTTTTTGCCCCGCGAGAACACGAGCTAAATTTATCATGATTTCAGGGAGAATTGTCGAACTTTGGCCGAGAGCTCTGCTTTCTCGCGTGTACGTAGATCGCGATTTAACCGCGAACTCGTGAAATCCGAGCGAATTATCGACTTTCAGGGAGTTTACGATCCGGAGCGGGAGAAAAGAATCGAAAGAACGGAGGAAGATTAAAGAGGGAGAGAAGAAGCGGTGTAGAACAGGTAATGCCCCATGAGAGTCTTAATCGCGATTCGAGCGCGTTTCAAATCCCCCGGACTACTTCTCAACTGCATTCGAGATTCTCTCATTTCGCGAATTCTCTCGACTCGAAATTCTGGTCGTTTTATATATATATTTCATATTTCTTTGTGAATTTATTTTTAAAAATGCGATTCAACTATATCTTGGCAAAATAATGTTTTTATTTTTAACAATTTTGTGCAATTTTTTTATTCTGCAATCAACGAGAGACGATTTTCCGGTTTGTCTGACAGTTGTCGCGCGAGATTCGGAGGATCTCGAGTTACATTCGCGAAATCGAGACTCGTTCGTCCGGAAAGGGAGAACAGAGGCTCGCTTATCGCGTCGACGTTGACGAGACAAGGGGTTGGTATATAGCAACGAGAAAAAGGGATGATCCCGCCGGGAGAATAAGCGTCTTTGCTGAGAGCATTTAATTTCCTTCTTCGACAAAAAAATCCAGACACTAGCCATCCAGCAGAAATCGGCGGGCCGTTTTGCCCCGAATTCGGGACCGTGCCAGCTACCAGACTGAGCCATCGGGTAGCCTTCCGTTTGGGCCTGTCACTCCGAGAGTTATGGCGCCTGAATGAGTGGCTTGGGCGGGGAAACGTCGAATAACTTACTTTTTTCTTGGCCCGCTCCCTTCGCTCTTTCTTCTTCGCCTTTCTATTCCCTCCGCGTCTATAAATACCATAGAAGGAGATCGAACCTATTCGATGTGCATCGATGGAAGTTCCATACAGAGAATCGTAGTCGAAGCTCGCTGTCAGATTCCGATTTTATTTGCTAAGAGATGACGTACGTTCGCGATGAAAGTTCCGCACCCTTGCTCGCCCGGAGATCACGTCTCTCGGTAACGAATGTCGGCTTGTCCCAAATTTTCGAGGCTCCCTGACTTCTATTACACATTAAGAGTGTACATGACCGGGGCGTCGGAGCGAGCGGGTCCGAGTCACGCCGGAAGTGATACTATCTCCTAGAGCCGTGTCTGTGTGTGCGCCCGGCTTTTGGCCCCCCTCTGAAGAGCTCAATCGATACCACGGGTCTCCGGAATGTCTCGAGGGTTCTCAACTCTTGACCCTAACTCGCTGGGAGTCGCCGGTGTCGTTCCAGAAGGTGGAACGATGGCGTGTCCATTAACAGCGCAATAAAACGTTCTCGAAGGCGTAGTCGAATCCGAAGAGAAAAAAAATGAAAGAGCGAGAGAGACAGGAAGAAAAAATCAAACAACTTTCCACACAAGGTTCGCTACGTCGGGGAAATAATGATACGCGTATCGCTTTGACGTTTGCGGGGGTGTTGATCTCGCACTCGAGATGTTCGTCGGCGAGTTGCAAAGCGGGTTTCGAGCGGCGTTGTTCGACCGCCGGGGTAAATATGTATAATGGACTTGGAGAAAGAGACAAGAGCCTGGACATATCAATAGGTTTGATAAGACAGCTCTGAGTAGGAAAAAGAGTATGAATGAGAGACTGGATATCGATAGTCGAGTCATATAGTCGCACACCCTCGCGAAACTGCCACCTGAAAAGATATTGAGCGATTTGGTTCTAGGTACAGTTTATTGTACCGCGAGCAAAGGTTCACGGATGCATAGTCCGAATGAAAAATTTACAAGGCGCTTTGCATGCTAAAAGCTAGCCAGAATGTTAGATAAGATCCCGATGCAACGTAATCATAATGGCTAAACATGTATAATGAACTTGGAGAAAGAGACAAGAGCCTGGACATATCAATAGGTCTGATAAGACAACTAAAAAGAGTATGAATGAGAGACTATAGATATCGATAGTCGAGTCATATAGTCTCACACCCTCGCGAAACTGCCACCCGATTTGGTTCTAGGTACAGTTTATTGTACCGCGAGCAAAGGTTCACGGATGCATAGTCCGAATGAAAAATTTACAAGGCGCTTTGCATGCTAAAAGCTGGCCAGAATGTTAGATAAGATCCCGATGCAACGTGACCATAATGGCCTTCCTCTTTTGCAGCACAATGCACCGCCCCCTTGGGAATGGAGACCGAGGCGATACCGAACGACGCCATCACCGCGAGCTCGAGCTTCGACAGCGGAAACGTTGGACCCCATCACGGACGGTAAGTGTACTCACAGCTCTATGTACAACGAGAGATAAGCGCCCTTTCCCTCGTTCCCCCAGTCTTCGAACGGCAGGGCCAACTCTTTTCTCTGGACAGCAGGAGAACCCTCGCGTGTATACACAGCAATCTCCCGCCATGTCCCGAATCCGACACTTCAAGGGAGCCCTCCACTTCCCGGAAGAAGAGTTACTCTCCTCGAAATGAAGCACTTTCGACAGAAACTTTTCTCTTTCAACAGCAATCGGAAAGACTTCTTCTTCTTCTTCTTCTTCTTCTTTTCTCCGCTTCCCAACAACTTTGGATAATTTGGCTCTGTCGTTTGAATCTTCATTCCGCCTCTGCCAACTTTCTTCCAAGAAAAAAAAGGAGAAACTCGATAAACGAGATAGATAGATTTTCAACTGCTGCACGACTTCCCTCGTTTTTTATAACTTCAACGATTAGCAGTCCAATGGCTCGATTGATTGCCAGCGATCAGCCGAGTGACCAGTCGTTCAACATCACTCTCTTACACATTTTTTCGGGCGTAAACTCTTGGTTGAAAAAAAGGGAGAAATTGATCTGTTCCAGTCTTGACTGAATGGCCGAGTCATTCATTTCGTTTGTTGTCCAATGCCCATAGTTCCGACGTTAGAAGCGAGAAAGGCTTAACGACACCCACTCCCTTATTTTTGTTGTCGATTCAATGGAGTCCAATTTTTCCTCGCGCTTTGGAATGAGCCTCAAGCACCGTAGCCAGGATGATACGCCGACGATTCCTATCTCGAATTCTCTGCTGTGTCAGAGAGTATTAATCGCTGGTAGGTTCGCATTAATCACTGGCCGCTCGGGCGATGAGAGACGGAACGGGGAGAGAAGCTTTCCTGCACCTCTAATTCAACCGCACACGTATTCCACAATGAGAATTGATGACACGTTTCGTCCCGCATGCGTGCGGTCCGAACGCAGCGACCGCGCGGATGTTCCGAGCTGATCGATGCCACTTTCTCCCTGCTTTCAACACTCGTTTCGGAGTCCAAGTTTGCCTCGATACGAAGCTCGCCGAGACTTTTAAGCGACATTAACGAGCGCATCTGGCCCGGCCGCGATTATATCCATTCACCCCGTACTATAGCCGCGCCTAATTATATCGATCGGCAACGTCCACGCAACTTGGCAAAGTCCCGACGAAATTTGCCTAGAACACGCAGCCCTCTGCGCCGGGGGCTCAATTGGCCAGTTTTGGCTTGTAAAGTTCCAACCCCTATCCAGTTACGACTGACTTTCCGAGACATTCGCCATCGACTCTTTATTATTCCCGGGATCGTAATTTGTCGAAACAAGCGCCCGCTAGGATCGGGAGATTCTTGGCTCATGACAATCAGTCACGAATTCGTGGGCTCCGGTACGAGCGGCGGATTTTGAAAATTCATTTGCGTCAATCAAGCCAAGAACGTCGGAGTGTCTCGTTATTGTTTATTAAAGGCAATACTCGTCGTCGGGGCTTCCAGGTATATATCGCGGGATCGTGACGCGAGTGGAAAAGCGAAGATCCACTTGGAAGTTTGGCGAGGTACTCGCGCGGAGCCCAGTTTGTCTTCGGAGACGCTTACTTCCTATCCTATTACGGAGGCTCAGTGTCGCCGGCAAAGTCGATTACCCGTCGCTGCCTTTCTTTCTCTCCTCCCGCACTCGAAAGTTCCTAAGCAAACTTAGCATCCGACACTCGAGAGCTTTCCACCTTCGGAATATATCTCGTCGCGCGGCTGCTTCGTTACAACGAGATGAAAATTGCGTCCTACTTCAGGTGTCGCTAGCAGGAGCCGTCGGAAAACACGCGAAAAAAAATGCTTCATCTCCCGTCCCTTTGATGCCCGATCGGCCACTTTACCGAGAAGACTCTCCAACCGAAAAGAAACCGTAGCTTATTCTTTACGTGCAAGTACCCTCGTCGGATCTTTTACCTAAGCGCGCTCGTCACTCCCGCCCGGACCACTTTGACTCTTTGAGCGCGCGGCGGATGGGCGCGACAAGACGCGAACATAATCGCCCCCGCGATGATTTATCGTTCGGAGATCACTGAGAAAATCATACGGGATGACACTGCGGGGAGAATTCGCGCAACGACATCGAGAGCTCTCTCGCTCTTTCGGAATGTCTTTGATGCGACCGGGACTGTGTATCAAAGTGGCCCGGGACGCTCGCGCTCTCTTTTCTTTCTTTCTTTCTCTCTCTTTCTTAATGGGCTATGAGTTATGGCCCTCGCGGTACTTCTTGCGCTCTCTGTGACGCTTCGGATCATCCTCGGATGCGTTTATGAATTCTTCGGAGTAACACAAGCCAGAAGATCTTACTAAACGGCCTTTTGCGTCGGTCACGAAGCGCACTTGCCACTTTTTTAAGCCCGCGGCAGACCAGGGTCATTTGAAACACGAAATTGAATATCTTTGAAACCATTTTACTAAACGATGAGATTTGTTCATTTTTATTTTAAAGAATATTTTTACTTTAACTCTTTTAAGAGATATTTAAGCTAAGAGTTAAATGTTTTTCGTACTTAAGGGTGTTGCGAGTCTGTAGAGCAAACAATGAAAAGTTTGACGTCTTTCTCTCATACGAAGTCGTTTGAGAGTAAAAATTTATTAAGATAAATTGCTGTAAATCAACTGAAGGAAAATATATTTGAAATTTGAAAGATCATTCAATGACAGGCTTACTATCTATGCGATTACACAAAAAAATGATGAAATTTCTTTAAAAAAATTAGATGAAGCTTTTTTTATCGTCATATAATTAAATATCAGTGCAAAATTTCATTTAAATTAGGATGCTCGTTATTGAGATATTTATTATACAAAATAGCAACTTCAAACGTGCTTTTATGGCAATAAGGTACACAAAATATTCATTGTTAACAATTAATATCTTAATAAGAAGCTTCCTAATCGTCGTGAAATTTTCACACAAAACCTGTCAGAGGTATGTTACTTAATATTATGTAAAATTTTCCATCATTTTCGATTTTCAACACGACATCATCCTTAACTAAAATGTTTAAGCAACAAAAAGTGCTTTTATAATCAAATAACTATAGATAACAATTGTTAAAAATGAATGAGATTTGAGAATGCGATTTTTTGGGAAACGTTTCAATCGACCCCGGTCTCTTCAGCTTCCATCAGCTCTCTCATTGTTGTTCTCTTTTGCGTCGGTGCACTCGAAATTCTGGCGGTCCCCTCGTAATTTCCGCGTCGCTCTTCGCGATAGCACGCCCCCGCGTCCTCCGGCTTCGCCACTGGAGACCGGGGGAGACGAGGATCTAGCGCCTCCCGACGCTCGTAAAGAACGCGCACACGCGAAGAAACGGCTAGGCCACGTAACTCGAGCGACTTATGTACCTCTGAGGATGTCTCGGGCCTCGGAGGGATTAGAGAGAGAAATCTCGACGCGAGAGGCGCGTGCGGCTGTTTCGCACAACTTCTATTTTTGCTTGACTTGGCACCGGAGCTATTTCGCGATTTACTCGTCGCAAACTCGAGCGAATCATCGCCCGCTCATCCAGGAAAAATAAATCTCGTCTCTTTGGAGTATAGCGTCCTCGATTGGGCCGGGGGAGAGAGAGAGAGAGAGAGAGGATGCAGTTTTTCGCAAACGGAATCCGACGTTTCCTTTTTAATTCAAAGAGCAGCGCATCCGAACGGTCTCCGTACCTTTGGCATGTGCCGGGAAAATCCGGCGACGAAATTATTAGTCCCGGAGCCGCAAGGCGCGCGCCGTACGTTTATACCGCCCCCGATACACACGCCGCGCGGCCGAACTCTCGGCGGGCGCACGGAAGCGCTATCCCCGCGGCTCTCTCATCTTTAATTCATGTCATCCGGCTTCTCGAGAGTCTGATCGATAAATTATTATCCGGAGGGCTCCTCCGCGGGTGCAACCGAGAGAAAATTAGCCCGGTATAGGTGAGAGAAGGGCCGAAGGTGTGTGTGACGGTTATCCGACGTTCCGACAGAGTGGAAACGCGAGAGAGAGAGTGCAGCCCGTGATGCAGCCCCGCTCGTATATTTATGGGGTGGATTTCCCTCGTCGGACGAAACGCGACGACGCGAAACCGCGTGCCATTCCTATATAGCCTCCGGTCTGTATGTATGGAATTCTATAGCAGCCGAGACTCGTTCTCCATACAGCTCTCTCGCCCCAATTAGCGCTGTTCGCGCGGGGCAAAATCCACTTGCGCGCTCCACGCTTGTAATATACATACGTCCATATACCACGCGCGTTCTCTATATACACTCGAATAACTGCGAGCAATCTCCCCTCCCTCCCTTGTTCTTCTTTTTTTTACTTTTTTTTAATTTCTCTCTCTGTCTTTCGACACAGCTTTCGAACGTCCCGTTCAATTATAGCTGATTAATGTTCCCGATGCTTTATTTCCCCGGTGAAAATGAACATTTTCGCTTTAATTGCCGTTAAAATTGTGCAATTTTTACGCGCGGACGCCTCAGGATTTTTTTTTTCAACTGACTCTTCGTGACGCGGGCGTTTTATTGAAATGAATTGAAACCGATGCTGATTGTGTTTCGTTTGCGCGTTTGTCCGTGTGTTCTCGTCGAATAACGATTATTTTTTGAGTCCCTGGGATAAAAAAAAAATAAAAAAAAAGAGGGGAAAAATAAAACCTTCCGTGGCAGAAGATTGAAATTTTCGAGGCTGGGCTTTTCCCTCGGAATTACTGCGCGGGCTCGAGTATTTTCGGGCTGGGAGTGCTGTCTCATCGTGGAGATGAAAAGGCGGCGAGATTATTTTTCTTTCTCGAAAGGCCGCTGCTCCGGAAAAATGAAAATAAAGAGTCGGAAGAGTGAATTCGTAAACGCGATTCGAAGAAAAGAAGTCGAGAATAAATGTGTTGATTTTTTTTTTTTAATTTTTGACCATCAGGTTGAAGCACGAGAGTCACGGCGGTGCCTGGTGTCCGAAGCAACAAATCACGACCGAGCCGAAGGAATGGCTGGAAATTGATCTGCACACGGTCCACGTGATAACAGCGACCGGGACTCAGGGACGCTTCGGCAACGGCCAGGGCGCCGAATACGCGGAGGCTTATCAGCTCGAATACTGGAGACCGCGTCTCGGCCGCTGGGTCAGATACAAGGACGTCCACGGTGAAGAGGTGAGAAAAGCTCTCTATATACTCTTTCCCTCATTTTTACCCCTATTTCAACCGCCGAGAAAAAAAGAAAGCATTCGAAAAAATATCCGAGGGTCGGAATGAGAGTCAAGGAAAAAGTATCGAGGCCCGGTGTGCTCTCGAGAAGTTGGAAAAGTACAAAAGGGAGGGAAATAAAAAAAAAACGGAAGGCAGAGAAGAAAAGTAGATTCGGAGAGCGAGAGGGTGTTCCACGAGCTTATTGGTCGAGAAGGTGTGTTTTTTCCTTCCTCTCTTTCTCACTCTTTCCCTTCCTCGCGGATCAATAAAATGAGGGAAGGTCGTCGCGTGCACAAAGTCCCATGGCTTCGGGCCGAAACCTCCGCGCGTCTCATCGCGTGTTACACCTCGTACAGGGAGATTCACGTTGTAGCAACGACGCCGAAAAATAAGCAGCTCCAAAACGAAACGATAATTTGACGAAGCAGAAAAATAAAATAAAACTGGGGGCTCCCGACGAGCTGTTAAACTTTACAGCTCCGGTCGTGGAGACGACTCGCTGAGCGAACTGTCATCGGGGACAGGGACTTTCAATCGTCGTTCGTCACTTTCGGTGGGCATCGGCGAGGTCGCGCCGGTAATCGGGCGAGCAAACAGAGCTCGCGAGTCGGAGAGAAACGGAGAGGGAGGAAAAAAATAACGAGCCAAGTTAGAGTTGTAATAGACGTCGGCGATGCTTGGCATTAACATACGAAACGGGCGTTGGCCTCTGCGCCGTGTCCCTCAGCGCCTCGCTCTCTCTTCCTTCTTTTTTTCCCCGGCAATTGGGATTTGTCTACCATTCGCCCCGAAAGTGGTGAGAAATAAGGAATGACTGCGAAGACGACGGCACGCCGAGGGAGGGGGCAAGTCAGAGAGACTGCGAGAAGTCGTCGTGTATAATTTAGGACCAATTATGCCCGGCCATACGGAGAACGAGAGAGTCTCTCCTGCTCTCGGAAGACCCGGAGGGTCGGCTCTCTCTTTCTCTCTCTCGCTTGGTCTTTTACGACGCCGCTTCGTTGTGGCACACGACTCGCTCTTTCCCCACCAACGGCCGGCATCGGTTTATCTCTTTCGCTCCCCGTCGCTGTGTGTCTCGGGTGGGCGGAAAAATAAATATTGAGATTTCTCGGCTGTTTCATGTTTTTCTTCTCCTCTCTCTCTTTCTCCGACTCTCGCCCCGTCTCTTTCACTCTTTCCTTCCTCTTCATTTTTTGCCAGTGAAATAATGACAACGCGTATCATTCATCGTGTTTCTCACGATTCATCGTGTCTCCGCTTTCCTTCCTTTCTCCTTCGAAAAAAATATGTTGCCGCTATTATTTTATAGTCTCGTAAGTATCATTTTTTTTCTCTCTTTCTCTCTCTCTCGCTTTTTTTTTATTTACGGTACCGAAGAGGTCTGGCGCGATTTCTTTTCTTTTTCCGATGGAATAAATAAACCTCTTTCTTTCTTTTTTTTTTGTTTTTCAATCGCCACGAAACGGGTTCTCGGGCCGCAATCGACGAAAATCTTTAAAAGCTGGCCAAGCACTCTCGCAATGCATTTAAGAACGCCAAGTCTGACAATGGACGAGAAGAGCCAGAAAGAGAAAGGAGAGAAAAGTGCATTTCGCTCTCGAGATCACTCGCTCGCGGTGTGCATAAAAATGGACGCTCGAAAAATGCACGCGTCCTTACTACTTCGAGACCCTTCAAAGTCCAACAATGAGACCGCGTTCTTCAAGGGCGTTGATCGATTGAGCTCCCGTTCCTTTGTGCTCTCGCTTATACACGTATTTCTCGATCCGCAGCCTGGAAGAAAGTACGCGCGGAGTTTAAACTCTCGCCCTCGAGAATTCCCTCATACCGCGGCGCCGCTATAAATATACGTACAAAAATACACACACAGACACCAATATACATACAAAAACACATATATTTCCAAAAAATTTTTTTACCAGTCTGCTGTCACTATTCGAATTTATGGATTATATGCGAAGAGTCCTCAAATTGTACTTTGTATAAATAAATGAACAATTCAGGGACTGTTCTCAAACTATACCCAAGATTTTTAAAAAATATACACGCGTATGGTCCCGAAAAATAGAGTTGGAAGTTCTAAAGACGTATTTTATGCAGGAAAAATGACTTTTAACGATTTTTTTACGCACGTATGTGCAATATGGTACGTGTACGCAAGTACACGTATATATATACACATAAATACATGTGGAAATGTATGTTTGGACGGCTGGAAAGTCGTAAGAGTGAGTCGGCGGAGGGAAAAGTGTAAATTATCGCTCGGAGCATCGAGAAATTCTCAGAGTCCCGTCTGGACGGGGGGAGGACTCGGGGTTTCGTGGCCGAGAGGGATATAGCGACGGGGCGAGAAACACCCCCGGGAGGAAAGAAGTGTTCGCCGGAGATCGACGGGAGCCCGCTGGCGAGGAAGAGAGACAAAGACTCTCTTTTATTTGGCACTTAACGCGCGGGGGAGTCGTAAGTTGGCTCGGCGGGGTACGCGCCACTCGACTCGCTCGCGAGTGTGCGATTTCCGTGGAGCAAAAACGCATTCGGATTCTCGCGCTCACGTATACGGCCGATACGTGACCGCCGAGCTGCCTCTTCCTGTTTTCTCGCTCTCGCTCGTCCGCGTTTTCTCGATCTCGCTCGGCCGCGTTTTCTCGATCTCCCCGCGATATCGACAGGTGCAAGCTCTCCCCGCGAGGTGAGAAACGCGGAAAATGGGCGAGAGGAACGAGAATGGAGAGGAAACTGGGAGAGAACGAGTGGAAAATTTTCGCAGCAGGCTCCGTCGATGCTCTCTCTCTCTCTCTTTCTCTCCGTCTCTTTTTCTTCATCGCGTCAGCGTCGATTTCGTACAGTATGTACACCGAACACGTACCGAGAGCAGGTAAATGACTCCGTGCATGTGATGCCCCGGAGATCGCGAGAGAATCGTCGGGGCTTCGTACGGCACGTTCGTGTGCGGATGTTCGCGTTTCTCTCTCTCTTTGTCTCTCTCTTTCTTTCTCTCTCTTTCTTGGTGTACGGAGCCGCGAAGTGGGTAATTGCAGCACCACCGATCGAGCCCGACGCTACTTTATCTCCTCGACGCTCGGCGAGTCCTTCGCTCCGTCGGTTTAAGCCCAGAATCGTGCACATGTGTGCTTCCTATCTTCTCAATCCGCTGCTCCTTCGTGATTCCTCCGCGCTCTCCGATAAAAAGTAACTTTCGTCAGGCACTTTTCACAGGCACGAAATCTCGACTCCCTTCCAGGTGGAAATAAAGTCAAAGGTCACGTAGAAATGGAACACGAGTTTTCGACTTGTTAGTCGCTCTTTTCCATACTCGAGATTAATGATCCATCTCTTTTTTCCTTCAAATTATTTTTTACGAAAATAAATAAGAATTTTTTTTAAATTCGTTCAAAAGTTAAATCCATATTTTACGACTCCGTGTGAATTCTTGATAATTAATATTTCATTAATTTCTCATAGATCACGAAAATAATATATTTCGTTAATTATTTTTTGTATCTAAAAAAAATATTATTTATGCTAGATAATTTTTACACCCTCCACAGACAATGTCCGTTCGAATAGTCTCTTTAAAACGTCAAAAATTTGATTAATTTGATCAAAAACATTGTCGATAATTGCGTCACAAAGCGTCATAATAATTTTTTTTTCATTTTAAAATAGAATTGGTGAAGCGAAATGGTCCATAAACTTTGTTTTTTATGACAAAGTTGCCCAACCACCATAATATGAAAATAACATATAGTGACCTTTGCAATAAAGAGAAGTTGCACTAGAAAAAAAATGTAAAATTTCGTAATTTCGTTTCTCATGCTAGTAAGGTCGAGTCTGCTGTTTAGCACGGATGGAAGCTCGTGTCAGACACAATATGTAGAGGCACTAAATCCATATCTGCAGGGTGTTGAAAGAATCGAGAGGGAATAACCGTTCGTCGAGGCGATACAGAGGTCGCTCTGGAAAATGGAACGCGAGCTCGTCTCGCCAGGTGTTTTATTGTCACTCGAGCGTATCTCCCACGTTACATTGAACAATGTTCCGTGAGGATCGTCCTAACGATACGAACATGGAGCACACGCTCAATTTTTCCGTTTAGTTTCACGGATACTCGATGCTCGCGCCGCATATATATACCGAAGAATGAATGATTTACCGCTCGCGCTATCTCTTCTGACATTTCATTATGTGAGAGAGCAAAGGGCCCCATTAAAAGCCGAGCACGTATCACCGCTTATAACGAGACTTTTGTTTTTTCTCAAGAAAAATAATAAAAAAAAAATGTTCGCCGTCTGTTTCTCACCAGGTGATACAAGGAAATACGAACACGTACCTCGAGTCGAAGCACGAGCTCCAGCCACCGATTTGGGCGAGCAAAATTCGATTCTTGCCGTACGCCTTTCACAGGCGCACCGTTTGCATGAGGGTCGAGCTTTACGGGTGCGCCTGGAACGACGGGATCGTGTCGTACTCGATGCCCCAGGGCGACCAGCGCGGCAACTGGGAGTTCTTCGACGCCGCGTACGACGGTTACTGGAACGACGAGCTCAGACGGGGCCTCGGACAGTTGACCGACGGGCAAACCGGCCCCGAGGACTTCAAGCAGATGTACTACAGCGACCGGGGACAGGGATGGGTCGGATGGCGGAACGACACACGGAACGGACATCCCCTCGAGATTAAATTCGAGTTCGATCACGTCCGAGAATTCTCCGCCGTTCACATTTTCTGCAACAATCAATTCACCAAGGATGTTCAGGTAATCTCTTTTTTTTTCATTCGTCTAAACATTTAGTACTTTGATGAAATAAAAACATTTTCGAAATAAAAGTTAGGATATTTATTTACACTTTTTTTTAACAAAAATTTAAATTTACCTTTCGGGGATGATTTTTAGTTGAAGAGTACAATTGAATGAATATAATGGATGCTCATTGCTTTTTGTTGACGACTACGATACTGATTATAGAAATAGCTTTTTTATTGTAGTATAATCAAAATATAAAAAAACGCAAACAAAAATTTAAAATATTTACTAATATTCCTAAACCAATTGGTAAAAATTTGCATATTTCGACATGCAACTGCACAATTTAATCATTTTCTGTCAGTCACATAGAAAAATGTGAAAAAAATACATCTGACAATAGAGCTTTTCAGCGAATATTTAAAAATCCACGCGAACAAAGTCGGAGGCACGCCCAGTATAATAAAATCGTAAAAAAAAGTCGTATCTGCAAATCAAACACTTTTTTAAACGTCTTCGTTCGTGAAATCTCATACTTTTATTTTATTTGGCGCGCACGACGCGAATATCTTGGGAGAAGTTTCGTCCGTGTGGCAAAGAGAGGAAAAAAAAAAATTTCTCCGCGGCTGTGGCTTAATCCGGGGCGAGCCCGAGGGGGCAGAGGGTAGGAAAACGCGAAATAAATATGAAATAAAGAAGGGAGGAAAGCGAATACGGAGCCACTGTATAAAATCCAGTTTCCGGGGTTTTGCATGGGGTCGCGCGTGCTCGGGGAGGGTACGAGCGAGACCGAAAGAATAACATCGCGGTTTCAGGGGTAGAATTTCCCCATTTCGGGGGTTGTAAACGTTCTGACGAAAATGCGCGTTGCGCGAACGATACGGAGCTCATATCCCGAGCCCGGCGTCGCTCTCAGAAGCTCCACGGCAATATTTCTATTTTGAAAGGGTGTGAGAGTCCGGACGGGGAGGGAGAGACGGCGCGGGGATGCCGTGAAATTTTCCGGTCTCCGAATCCGTTCGCGTTCACCGTCACGACGAGCGAAAACACACAAACATTTATTTCAGCCGCGTATTATTATAGCCATAAGGCCTCGGGATTTTATAATGGTCCGGAAAACGCGAAGGTGGTATCAAGATTTATTTGAATGGAGCGCCTCATTACCCGGCTCGGCGATTGTATGGCCGGGCGACCGAGCGTGCGAGAGCTATGACTCGGCGAGGGCGAATTCTCGAGGATATCAACTCGACTCGTGTATATTTATACGGAGCTCGATTCTGGCTGTCGTTTCCGCGAGGGCAGAGACAGGAGGGACCGACTCGAGCTCTCCCGGGCTCAAAGTTCAGCCGTTACGGGCGAAAACTCAAACGAAGGGTCCAACACGTCGCGATAGCCACGATCCCCGATGTTCTCGCTCTGGAATACGACACGCGAAAATGTCTTCCCAGAATAAAAAAAAATACGGAGACTGATACGCCACGTATTCAAACACAATGCGATTTGAGCCGTTCGCGATCTCAGACGACCCTCGACAAGGGTGCTCTCTCGGATAGGACACGTTCTCATTCGAGAAACTTCCAAGAGTCAGAAAAAAAAAGAAAATGAATATTTTTTGCAAAAATCTTATTTACATTTTTCTCTTCGTTCGACGAAAAGCTCTGAGTTAAAAATAAATTAAATTTGTATTCAGGAGCCATAAAAATCTTGAAAATGAACATTTATTTCGCAATCTTCCATCTTAATTTTTTAATCAACATCTAGTTATTCAAGCTTTCATCAAACATTTTTAAACAGCATTTATTCTTGAAACTTTCACTTGACATTTTCAATGAGCATTCATTTCTTGGCCTTTTATTTAAATTTTCCTCATCGACTGTCGCTGAGACGAAAAGCTCTAAGTAAACAATTATTTCAATTAAATTTTCATAAAAAGAATTCATAAAAAGAAAAATTGACAAACATTAAAATTAATTTTTGGGTTACTGATGTCTAATGAAAAAACAAAAAAAAACGAATTATTTATTGCAGGTGTTCGCTCAAGTAGATATATTGTTCAGCGTCGGCGGAGAGTGGTATCACGGAGATCCGATCGTGTACTCTTACATGGAGGACAGAATCTTCGAGAATCCGCGAAACGTGACGATAAAGCTGCATCACAGGATAGGAAAATTTGTCAAGCTCCGATTCACGTTCGCCTCGAAGTGGCTACTGATCAGCGAGATCACATTCGACTCCGGTGAGTAAAAGAAAACATTATTCGCATTTTCTTACCCCTAAGAAGGCCCTCTCGAACCGCGAGAACGTCTCGAGTGTCCCTCGGTGGCTCAATAACGACTCGATGACCTTAACCCTCGTTACATTTTTTTTCTGCGAAGAACCGCCAGAAAGGCGTTATCAAGATCTCACGAATGGGGTGAAGAGTACCTCTGGGTAATCGAGAAGCCGCAGAGGAACACTTCACCCCGACGAAGGTTGAGAGTCCGTTCGAATTATTTCGTAAAAAAAGAAAAAGAGAAAGAAAAATACTTCCGAAACGTACACACACAATTTCCCATAAAATATAGATACGTATTTTTTATGATCTTTTTTTATTATTTTTTTTTTTTTGTGAAAATCTTTATCGCGATCTATCGTGAAATTTCTTGGGGAAAGTTAGTTAGCGTAGTTGAGAAGGAATAGCGAGGAAAGTTTTTGGTCAACTTGGACCGTGACGATATTTTTTGCAGACGTGGCACACGGAAACTTTACTCCCGAAGCGGCGCCCTCGACGGAGGCGCCACGTACGAAGGATCGAAGCTCCGCAAGGGACACGTTGCAGCAGTCTGAAATTCCGGTTTCGACCGCGAAGCAGGACGATCCGACGTACATGGCGGTGATAATAGGGGTCCTGACGGCTGTGATATTGCTGCTGGCGGTCGCGATATTCCTGATAGTCTCGCGTCACAGACAACGGAAAAATTTCCCAAGCCCGCTGGGCGCGAAGAGCGCGATACCGTCGGGAAATCATCAGCACTTGTCCCCGGAATCGGCGTACGGGACGACCGAGAAAGATCCCTCGATAATGACGTACAGAGTCGAGGAATACGACGATCGATACGCCGGGACAAAATTAACCACCCTGCCCCGAGATCTGAACGATCGTTTGCTCAGCGATGTAAGACTCGACGAGTATCAGGAGCCGTTTCATGACAACAAATATCGTGATCCGCCGCACGCGACTTACTACGGCTACAGCACCGTCGTTATCGACAACAAGGATCTGCACGACAACATCGAACACTCCGGTGAGTAATGCCCTCTCTTTCGATCGATCATCGATGATCTATCCCTCGCTCGCCACTATCTCTCCATCCCGAACAGATAAAACGATCTCTCTCCCCCGGGCCATCCTCCTCATTCTCCTCATCCTCCCCCCTCTCCCCCCTCTCAACATAAACCACTCTAATAAACATGTTTTCCATCTCGTTACCTTCGACAGACGCAACGTACGACTACGCGGTCCCGATGCCCGTTCCCAGTGTCAGCAGCGATCAGGACAGCGTTTTCTCAAAGTCATCGTCGAGGGGCAGCGCCAAGGTAATTTTTTTCACTGTACGCGAACGTCGTTATTATTCGGAATAACTTGGGAATTGGTTTTCGGATTTTTTATCGTCTGACGAGTGGATTTACCTTTTTTTTTTTAATTTCAATATTGAGAAACGCGATACTTATTTTTTTGGGAATTTTCTAAATGATGGTTCAAAAGGTAGATCAGACAATTCTTTGGAGTCAAGTTAATGATTTGATTGAAAGTATACGCGGATTACACGTTATATTTGTTTTCAAATGTAGAAATTTTAGTTTTTTGTTTTCTATTTGGCTTAGTCGATCGAATTGAAATTTTTGAGTGACTTCGGCTGGATAACTTCTTTGTATAATTGTAAATTTCTGAACAATAATTTCCACAAAACGTTCGACTAAAAAATGTTTTAAGAAGGTTGACTACAAATGGCGAAAGTAAATGATGTTTTACATGTTAAAAGTATAGGGAAAATAAATTTGTTAAGAACATGATAAAAATTAGAGACAATGTTCTTTGTCACTAAAGAAATTTATATAAATTCAGAAAAAAATATCGTCTACATTATTTTCAAGTAATCGAGTAGTAAATTTACGTCCTTATACACGGAATGTATATCTATGTTGTCCAAAAATGGCCATTTCATAGTTCAATTGTTCGAAAAATACGTAGACGAAAATTCTAAAAAAAAATTGTATTCACGTATTTCATATGGAAGAATATTCTCTCCAAATTTGAACAAATTT